>JAWQRN010000430.1:0-29812 GCA_033557685.1 Sperchopsis tessellata
ACATATATAATTTCGTTATAATCAGCCGTTATTCATCCATTGTGACTCTCTTCTTGGCTTTACTTCATTTCTTGGCTCCTACAAGGATAATTTCTTTGACCGTCGATCTGTTCTTCTTCCAAGATGTCCATCCCATTGCTACTTTTGGTTCATGGTGTAGATGTAACATTCCTGACCTTATTCTAACTCTTAACCATGCACAGCAACTTCAATCACTAATTTTCGAATCCATAATGTATCTTTCAATACTTGATTCTGTTGTTTGGAGCTTCTGAATGTGCGATGCCTTTAATGTCCACGTCTCACTATTGTCATCACAAGCAAAACAAACTATTGAAGACAAAACAAAAAGGCATCGGCGACTAAAATATGTTGCTTAGACGGCCAGTTGTACTTCATCCAATCATTGTTCTTCGCGCTATATACAAAGAAATATCTCCGTCAATCGTTATGAGCTGGCCTAAATTCATATTACGATTTCAATGAGTGTTCTCTCGTTGTACACATTTCTACTTTCTGAATCTAGATCAATCATTTGGTCTTGGAGCTCTTCTATGGTGTCTACAAAAATCACTATATCATGTGCAACTCTTTAATGGTTAAGGTATTCTACATTAACTATTGTGCCCTGTGTTCCGAATTTAGTGCTCGAAATAAATGAAATTAAATGAAAAATATTATAAAATTGCACTCTGAACAGTTTTGGCGATATGGTGTCTCCTTGTCTAACATCATTTCCGGTTCCTTTGCTTAATATATTTTAACACTAGATGTGCCTTTTCAAGATGTCTTGAATGTGTCTTATATAGTTGGATGGAATTCTACTTTGGCCCAAAGCTTTTATCACTATTGATGTCTTTATCGCATCAAATGTTTTCTCGTTGTATACTAAAGCACAACATAGCCTAGGTTATACTCGTTTCATCTAAATCACACCGTATGAATGTGGTCAATAGTGGATGATTTAGCGAATATGAAAGCCAGCCTGTTCTTTGGGTTGCAATGAGTGAAAGTAGTCAGCAAGGCGGTTCGTAAATATGTTTGAAAGAAACAAATTTGAGACATTTGTGACACAAGCTAATTATGATTATACTCACTTTTTTAAATTAATTGGTTCCTAATAATTCTAGGTTGGCAACAGTACAAAATGTCAATAATTGTTAAATGATGGCATCTGGAATGACGTCGTTGTAAACAAATTTTAATTGCCGAATACCAAAACGAATTCTGTGAATAATTAGAATATTAAAAAATTGTATAAACCTTTGTTCACGCTTGGTTAATATAACCGAACATGCCCCGTTGTTAAGTGATTGTTTGTGCAAATTTTATCTAACAAATTCAAACCACTATCGCTGTGTATCATATTTTCAGAATTATATACCATGTCAACTAACACTTCTCAAGGTATCTATTCACCTTTACCTCAGTCTCTAAGTGATTCCGACTCAGAAAAAGAAATGCATGAAGCGGGGCATACTAATTATATTAACCGCCAAGTTCTTAATGGAGTTCCGAAGAAAGTCGATAACAGCACTGTGTATCATAACGGATATTCCATTCCAAATCATGTAATTGAGAAACCGAAGTCTAAGCTAGGCTTTACAGGAATGTCATCCATAAGGAAGTTGTGCTTTATATTTTCCGTAGTACTTTGCTTCGTGACTATTGTCGTTTTCTTGTGGGCTCTTCCTTGCTCAGAGGGTACTTGCCCTGTGAAGATATCTAACTGGGATCAGACGTATGAATCCTTTGAACTTAAAGGCAAAATCAACATTGTGCAAGGTGTTCATGGCCTTAATTTGGTTTTGTTGTACCGCAATATCAACTCTACAGGTGGTGGAGCTATAAGCGTTTTAGGAAACAATGGTATCGTAGCTTGGTATATTCCTCAAACGAGCACTCCTTCTGATGTTAATTGTGACTTGTTGGATATTAATGGAGATGGTATCTTGGATTGTTTACTACTGGGAGAAATTGGAGTTGAAGCTGTTGAACCTGTTTCAGGTATGCATGCTAATGATTAACTTTTTCGCATTAAGCAATTCTTAATTTTAAGCATTGTACCAGAGTATATGTTCTTGAAATGTTAAGAAGATTGTTATTTTTAAAAATTGTTTCTGTCATAAGTCATGTTGTCAATAAATCTTGTTTAAACTTTCACCTTTTTGGATCTATACTCTGCTTTGAAATATTATTCACCGATAGATGTAAACAAATATCTATTGAAATAATTTTGTAGGTAAAATAATATGGCACGTTCACACTGATTATGAAACCAGACCCATCAAAAACATGGAATTCCCAACAGTAGTACCTGACTTAGATGGTGATGGTATAAAGGACCTCATCATGAAGCTCAAGGAACCTGGAAACAAATGCATCGTAGTCTCAGGAAACACAGGAAAAGTTTTATATGACCTAGTTTTAAACGAATGTGAAACCGTACAGGGTATAACATATTATGAAAAAAGTTTCATATATTTATGTAGCAACAAAAAATCTAAAAATTACTATAGGATATCGACTAGTGACTTAAGGATAAGGGTGTACAACAGGAACTTAGCTATAATCCCTACAAAATTAGATTATAAAGAACAACAAAAGAACGTTTACAGCCGAAGTGGCTGCAAGCTTATCATCGACAATGTGGGCGATTGTCCAGAATGCAGGGCAAACATAACCTTAGTCGACGAAAAAACCGACAAAATTCTTTGGGCTTATTACCACAGTAACACCTACGCCATGAAACCTAGTTCATTCTCATTCAAATCATCTCGCTCGAACCTTTCTTCCCTAAAAGGTCATATTAACGGCTTTATTATAAAGTTATGGCAATGGCCCACCATGAAACCTAATCAAAGGCGTGAATTTACCACTAATTTTGAGTCGAATATGAAATTGCATAAAAGGAATATACCACAAACTAATGGAACTTCTATCAAGACCAACTCAATCACTGAACGGGTAGTTTTAATCACTTTTAACGAAACTGATATTCACGTGACCAATTCTAGTTCCACAGAAATTACACAAGTTTGCTTGCCATCCAATAACGGTTTTGTTTGCCAACCAGATTTGGCGAACCAAAATGAGTCATTGGTTATTGCAGATTTAGATGGAGATGATTCGCAAGAGCTTATTAGCTTTAGCAGCAGTTTTGATGCACGAGGCAGTTATCAGCTCATTTCTAACATTAAAGTCATTTGCTTAGAGTCGGAGCTTCCAAAACTGTATGAAGTCGCTAAATAAGGTGTGTCGCCAATGTCAAGCCTTTTAAGTAATGTGATTGGTTGTTGCAATGTTACAGCTAACTGTTTCCAGCCAAATTTAAAACATAAAAGTGCCATACGACTTTAATCATTTTTCAAGTCTTCGTGCAAAATTATTACATAATTTTTCAGTTACTATACCATAAAAACTCAAGTATAATACATATATTTTTTAATCATTATTGCTGAATAATAATCAGACAAAAAATCATACGCCATTTAAAATCCTGTACAAGTGTGGAGCTTACTAGTATGGGAATAACACAAATGAACATTTAGAAAATCAAATTATTATACGTGCTGACTGCAGTTGTGGTGTAAACCAGTAATTCTCAACCTGTGAGGCACGTCCCCTTGAGAGGGCTCGATACAAAGTGAAATTCAAAGAAAAAACTATATATTGAAACAACAAGAAAACAAAATACATTCCAAAAATAAAATAACATAATTTAAATAAATTATTTCTTTCTAAAATCCACTGCATTGAATAAACTCCAGTTTCTCTTAAGGGTACATATAGGTATTGTAAAATATACCGAGCAAGTAATTAAAATTAACCCATAACTGTGTATCTAAAGTTTAATGGCTTCTTTGGGCCTCTCTTTATAAAAAAGAGACAGCTAAATGGGAGAATTACAGATTTATAAACTAAATAGACCAGTATCAACCAACAGAACAAGCCAGTTTTCGAAACGGATTAAATACCTGTGACCATATTCAAGTGATTAGGAACCTAATAGAAATCAAGACTTCAGCGTTTCTAACATCCTTGCAAAATTGCCGAGTAGATCATAGGTATATATCTCCTGAGATTCCTCCTGCTTTGAGCAGCGTGGATGAAATTAATAATTATTTCTTATCAGTACAATGTGATGCACTTTCTGATGCTGAACTTTTGGAATTTTACGATAGTAATGTTTTGCCGTGTGTCACCGAGTCTGTTATTTTCAGTGATGTGTCAGAATTTGAAATTTCTAAAGTTAATTCAATCATTTCTTCTAACTCAGTAGGAGCAGATGGGTTGAGAATGCATATGATCAAACTTTGTTGCCCGCTGCTATTACATTATATCCGACACATTGTTATCTGTTGCATTTCAAATTTCTTGTTTCCTTCTATATGGAAACATAGTGTTGTGCTTCTTTTGCTCGAGGGCAAGAGTGTTTCTTTTTTTTCTGACTTAAGGCCCTTTAGTATTTTACCTGCTTTGTCCAAGGCGTTTGAGAGGGTTACTGCCGATCAACTTAAAAGTCATTTAAATAAATTTAACGTTTTACCTCCTCTACAATCTGGGTTTCGTGCTGGCTACAGATGTTCTACTGTATTGTTGAGTGTCATTAATGATATTTTCCTCTCCATTGATGATGGAAAGCTAACTGCACTTGTGTTGCTTGACTACTCTAAGGCTTTTGACACCATTAACCATCAGTTATTGCTCTCAATTCTTCATTACATTGGCTTTGATGTGGATTCAGTTCATTTGTTTTCTTCCTATTTTAATAATAGTATTCAGGAAGTTAAATTTTTAGGTCAGATTTCCCTCGCCGTTGTCTTCGACTTGGGAGTGCCACAGAGTTTGATTCTGGGGCCATTGTTATATGATATTTATACTTTTTTGTCGAGATCCCTCAGTAGTTGTAAGTCTCACGTATGTACGTATATGTACTTTTAACTCTGCTGATGTGGATGAAAATGTCAACGCAGATCTTTCTAACCTTATCCATCTCTCTAGGATACGTAATCTAAATATCAATACTTTGAAATTTTGATGATTTTATTGTTGATCTTTCCGAGTACAGGATGGTTATTGTGTCCGATTGTCAGTCTGCCTTAAAATGTATTAATAGTGTTGACGCCTGTAAGAGTGGCATTGTGTTGTACGATATTAGGGAATCTGTGAGATGTTTAGCCGAGGGGGGGAAATTAGTAACATTTCTTTGAGTTAGGGGCAATACTGGAATAGTGGGAGATAAGATAAGTGATAAATTGGCACGAGAAGGTGATCTTAGCGGTCCTATATATCCAATGAAGATTCCTTATAAGAATGCATTTGCTCAGTTTATGATGCAAATTTTGAATCGGTGGAAATTGTTTATTACGGAGATATCTGCAATAAAGAGTCGGCATTATTTTTCAATACAAGAAAACATTAGATCAACGCCTTCGTCTATTGAAGCCAATTTAATAAAATGGCACATTACTATCATATGCCGTCTGTGATTAGGACGTACCATGGTACTGGCTTATCTCTATAAGATTAGGAGTAAAAATGACCCGTATTGTTACTACGATTTCGAAACAGATGCCTCAATTGAGCATGTTATTTTGCATTGTCCTAAATCTTACAATTTCCGCTCTACACTGAATTTTCCCAATGATGTTGGATTGACCGAGTTATTGAGAGAAGAGTGCTACTTCCCCAAGCTGATTGATTTGGTAGAGCATGGTAGGATAATGACTTGGTAGAGCATTGTAGGATTTGAATTTGATTGTTTGTTTTTGAGGTGAGATCGAGTGTTGGAGGTGCGCAGTTTGGAGAAGTATTTCCTTTGTGATTCGTCCCTCTGTTTGACCTGTGATTCCTTTGGTCTATCTCTAGAGTTTTATAAACAATAAAGCCGTCAGGAAGGGCCCACTAGACGTGAAGAAATGTATCCCTTTTGTATCCTGTTTTCGCAATAGAATTGATGTTTCAATATTTTAAGTAATTATCAAATGAATTAAAAAAAAAAGGTGAATATGTTAAGTTTCTC
Source organism: Sperchopsis tessellata (assembly GCA_033557685.1). Classification (NCBI taxonomy): domain Eukaryota; kingdom Metazoa; phylum Arthropoda; class Insecta; order Coleoptera; family Hydrophilidae; genus Sperchopsis; species Sperchopsis tessellata. The sequence continues at coordinate 6,026 of JAWQRN010000430.1, forward strand.
GATTACGTCTACCACATAATTCAATTAGATCACAAATAAACGGTCTCGAAAGTTTGTTTCCTCATGATTTTCTCTTTCAAAAAGATTGCCATTTCATCTCTTAATTTGTAAACATTTGCCCCTGGATTATTACCCTTACATCTTTTTGAAAAGTCCAGAAAACAGTCTTGATTTTAAGGATCTCATTTTTCAGTACTGGCCTGCAATTTGGTATAGTTCATTTTATATAGTTCGAGAAGAGCCTAAACACTCATTTTTTATATAATTCACCATGGTTACAACCGTTGTAAGCACAATATTTAGATCAGGGCTCGTTTCTTTCTCTGTGAATCATACAATGTGTTTAGATACATCACAAGTCTAGCATTTATGCTATGTTAACATTTTAGGGCTCCCCGAAATGCATTTTAACCCGTTGGATATATAGCAACGCTAGCATTCGTGCTTTTCGTATGATGATGCTTCCGAGTTCTTCTCATAGCGGCTGAATAGCTGCGAAGTATTGTTGTCAAAGCTTTTCGCATTTTTTGACGTAGGCTGCACTGCTGTTTGACCACATGCTCTCCCCTTAATTAGTTTTGTTAAAAAAATTGCATGGCAGCAGAATTTTTTTTAAATTTAAATTTTATTTAAATATGGGTGCATATTATAGGTACACGTGAATTTCCATTTTATTTGAAACTTTTAGACTAAATCAAATATGCGCATTATACACGAAGCGTATAATATTCGAGTTTTTAAGGTAATTAGAAAATATTGACTAGTTTTATGTGACAATGGTATGCATTTGATAATTTACACCTCACCAATTTTCTAGGTATATGATTGTATGGGAGAACATTACAACTGATTACATTGCGTCAAAGGATACTTTAACTTTTCTTGCCTTTTTGTATGTTGTAACCACTGTAAATGTCACACACCAGTGCTGTAAAATGGCAAAAACTGGATATATTAGTTGTATAAAGATAATTATTTTTCAAAGTGAACTGATTCGGTCAGATGTACAATGTTAGACCACCCTATATCATGTCATTGTGCATTTATTTATATATCGATAGTAGGGTAGACAATTGAATTTTTTATTGCCGAACACGCACATTGTAAGTGTTAATATATCTTCAGCAATATAACAGTTTCCTCTTTTTTGTATCAATACTTTTTTTAGTGTTATTTTATGTTTATTTTTAATGGCACTGATGTTCCTTTTATCTATTTTTTTACCAGTTTTGTGTGATGTTATTTATTATGTATTTTATCCATAATCGTTAGATGACTTAGAGATGAACCATTCGTTATGTCCTCGCCCCATTAGATTATTTTAGCACTCTTAAATGGGTGCTTTCCATATCTATCATTAGTTATTAGTTGTTCATAAATCTGAACATTAAGCCAAAATGAAAAAAATTGTGCTTCTTACTTTTGCCAAATATGGAAAACCCCAAAGAGAAATTGCTGCATTGTAAGCATTTCCATTAAAATTTTAAGTTGAAATTTCTTGACTGCACAAAAAGTACCATCATTTAATTCAGCCTAAGATGAATTTAAAGATTGTTCAATAATAAGATATATCATTGAGTTTGAAACATTTTCATACCAAAGGAGGTAAATTTGTTTTATTCAGGGTTAGAAAACATGCACTACATAAATACTACATTTTACTGTTCTATTTTTGAATTAAAAAAAAAACTTTTTGGGAGTTAGCAGAGAGAATTTTTTATAGACTTGGAAATGCTCTTGTTGGAATGTCTTTATTTTATTTTCTAAATAATGTGTATCATTATTCATAAAAAAAAAATTCAAACGTGAGACAAATTTAGTGTGTTTAGCTGAAAAAAAGGTTAAAATATTAGTACTTTTAAACAGTCTGTAAATAAGAATTGCTAATACCAAAAAATGTATCAAAATAAAGATTAAAAACTATAAAAAAAACTTATATATGTACTCTAGGTGTTCCAAGAGATACCCAAAAAATATATTTGGTGTATATTTTTTAATATCAAAACTAAGGTTAGAATTTCTAAACGTATGTATGTCAAATATAGGTGTTATTTTTAAAATTGTGTCTTTAAATTTATACTTGAATAAAACTAAATATCCTAATTTATATTTTCTAGCTTGAAAATGCAAATATCTCAGGTATCTAGTATGGCTGGATCGAATTTGTATTGTATTGACGAATGATTAAACAAGAGAAGTCTTGCTAGGAAATTCCCATGTAAAACTTGTTGGTTTCGCTAGTTATTCTAGAGCCATATGGTAAATAGATAATTTATTGATAATTAAAAACTGCAGTAAATGAGGTGTTTACCTTTTTCTATTGATTCGAAAAAAATTATAATAATTGATAAATTTTTCGAGATTATTTGACAAGTTACAGCAATTCATTATTTTGAGTGAATATTGTAGAATTGTCAATCACCAAACCATTATGGATTCCATGTACAAGTTAATCAGTCTCAAATTGTGTTATTTTGTATTCTCCACCTTTATTGTCTTTTATATGTATCAGGTAACCAAAACAGTTCGTGAGGTTTTTAATAGTAAAATATTTACGTGACACCAATTTTTGTATGTCGGTATTGTAGAAATTACGGATTTGAATAAAAAAAATGGCGGACTGCATTTATTACATCAACTCGAGTTTTGAACTGCCTATGCCTTATGCAGACAAGAAAAAGTGGTAATCGGTTGGCAAATGTCAGGAGAATAAGGAAGGTGTAGTAACGTTTTCCAGCCAAATTCACAAATTTTTTCCTGGGTCACTTTTGCGTTATGAAGCTTAGCATTGTCCTGTGAGAATAGCACTTTCTTTCGATTGATCAAAGAAGGCTGTTTCTGGATGAGTGCTGCTTGTACTCGCTGAAGCTGTTCACAATAGAACACACCTGTTTAAGCCGTTTCCAAAAACTCATTGAAATCTTTTTTGGGTGCTAGTTAACAACCGATAAAGAAAATGTTTCTTTTTTTATGCATGGAAGGTTTGCCGAACAAATGGTAAGACAGCTTGATTCATTTGACGTTTTATGTGGTAGCCATTGGCTTGCAAACGGATTGTTTCATCGCTCACATTGAACCTTTCTGCAAGCTCTAAGCATGTTGCGCTGGAATTTGCTTCCATAACTTTTGTAATGTCATTGTTGTTAATGATCTTGAGTCTCCAAGAGCATGCTTCATCGGTCGAGCTGAAATCTCCCGAAGAAAATTTCTTGAACCATTTCTGTGCTGTGTAAATATTTTTCGCGCTGTAACAATATCTTTGGTGCCGAGTTTGTACTTGTAAAGTAAACAACCTCGAATTAAAGTTTTATTTGTTGCCATATTAAATTATTTTAAAATATGAATTTAAGAATTCTTGTCAAATTTGAATGTATCACATAAAAGAGGGATTAATTAATAGTAAAGTAGATAACACTATATAAACACTTGCTATTGATAACAACTACCTAAAAAAATATTCGTGGAAATCTTTATTAAGAAACTGCATGGACTTGTTTGGTTATTAAATATATTGTTGAAAGGTATAAAATTTCTCTGCTTATAAGATGTAACAATCTACAGAATCAAAGGCAATAGTCAGTTTTAATGTTTCTAGTTTTCTAACAATCTCTGATGTTTCAAAATGTGTTAATTTCTTCATCACAAGTCTTCAAATGTAGGAAAAGAAGAAGTCAGACTTACTAATAAATTGTAGTACAAAATAACAAGAACACCTGCTATAAACAAAACATCAAAGATGAATAAAGGTATGAAAGGGTTTCCAGAACCAAGTGTTAACTTCACATCATCAACAACGCATTTAGATAAATAACCATTTTAATTATGTAAATGTAGTCTTTGCATATATATACACGAACACAAAATGCATCCTTGCAATACTCCTTAATTTGCATAAAGATTACTACATTTGTTTCACTTATTTTAGTTATGTTTCCATTTTGTTAAATAACTCTCTAACAGTTTACTAGCAGTACCTTTTATGACCAGTGTCTTGAACTTTATTCTTCATTTTAGCTCATGTCCAGAGTAGTCTCTCATTTTAAATAAAAGAAAAATGAAAAACGTTTGGAATACATTTTGCCTTCAAAATTGATCAATCTGTGGAGAAATATAGAATAGTTTGATATTGTAGGTAACTAAATATTGCATTTTCATCTAGAAAATATTATATTTGTTGTTTAATAAAAGCAAAAAAGACAAAACATAATGTAAATGTAACTTAAAACCATCAACACATATTTATGTAATAAATTTAAATAATAAGTAAATGGCGTTAGTGTATTATTAAAATAAAAAAAAACAGGCGAAAATGAATGATGAAATCTTTAATATTCTTAAAATTTAAAAAAATATATACTTGTCATTTCTTAAATTTAGGGTTTGTAATATTTAATATACATCTGTACTTTATAAAACCTAAATTTAAGAATAGAATGTTGTTAAAACGACTGAATAATTTTTCCCAATATGTAATTTGGAAATTTAGAATATGATACGTGAGCATTTGAAATTATTTATTTAGTTAAGAGGAACTTTGTGATTTCTAAGCAGAAAGGAAACACGCCCCGACGTATGTCGATCTAGAACTAAATTAAGATAAGAAACAATAAGACATAATTTTAGATTTTTTTAAGGTATGATATAACTTGTTTGTTATATTAAGTATTCAGATTTTTTGTTATGTAATTTAAGCTTACGAACATTTCATGAAAGAAATAATTCGTATTTACGAACATTGCATATACTAATAAATTGCAGCTGCTTATTAATTAAGAGAACACAGAATCCCTAACGTATGAATATATTTTGTTTCAGTTAGATTAGATATATGTATCTGTAGAATAAATTCAACTTGCATATAACTCTATGTTCGTGAGTTGGGGTTTACCTTTATACCCTTTCTGCTAGTACTGATTTTTTTTTTAATTATTTATCTGCATTACTATGTGATATTACCAAATTATTTATGTGTATTTTATCTCAATGTTAAATGTTTATTGTTCCTTATAAAATATAAATCTCTAGTCACTAAAATTTTTTTAATTTATTAAACCAAAAAGTGAAACTCGGAAATGCATCAGGCACATAGATTCACTTCCGACATCTTTTTCTGAATCATAGGTTGTATGTATAACAGGTTGCTATTACTAAAACACAAGCACAAATAGATTTTGTATGTTTGTTGACATACCAGCCAACAAGGAATTTTTGTTGTAGACTTGTCAACAGTGAAGATTTTGAGTGTCCTAGAATTGTAGTCGGGCTGATGGTCAAGATTTCTTACCAGAAGTTTTGAAAATTTTACACTGTTATCTAAAGAATTCTAAGAGATCTGAAAAAGTTAGCAGATCTGCCTTATTCACAATTTCTGTCTGACAGTCTACAAGTAGCACTTTTTTCCCCTGCAATGGTGTGTGAATCGCCAGCAAAAAGAAAAGACAATACACAGCTATCTCCTGGAAAACCTGAAGATATTTACTGTGGCCATGGAAGTCTACGAACTAAATTAGTCAATATATACGGATATTCTCTCGGAAAACCTGAAGATATAAGCTGAATAGTTTGTCATAAATTTGCCGATGCTAGTGTTTTGGGAAGGACGTAAAACTGTGGGTCCCGTGTATTGTAGGTAAATGAAGACTACGTGCATGTAAAAGAACCCAATTCCAGGTGTAACACTGGATGCGGCAAAATTCACAAGTGTGGGGCCAAATCCGTGGCAGCGGTACTTGGCCGTAGCAGCGGAAATAAGCCTAAGTTAAACAAATAAACAAGTAAATTTGTGTTTTATCACGTATAGTATATCCCGCGATAATCGCGTTAATTTTCGTTTTTTAATATCAATATTTAATTCTAAATGCCTTTCCTTCTTTTGAGTTAAAGACATGGTAACGCGTTTTTACGATTACAAGAAATTTAATATTTATCCGGCTCGAGTTGACCAAAAAGTTGGTATTTTTTAACAACTCGAGGGATCAAAATGTTGGGTATGGTTGTGTTTTTTCTCAAAGACCCTATGTGCCTCTTGTAAATAGGAGTAATTTTCTTGTATGTAAAACGAGTAAATGTTTTCGCTTACCATATTTCCAATAGCTGTAGACGTGTGTGTGTGTGTGGAAGTTTCTGTTCTTGTGCGATGTAGTAAGGAATTATTAGGGATGGTAGTTGTGGATGAATTCGAATGAATTACTCCCACTATTTTATTATAAACACATTTTTTTTTATTAAGTAAGGTCTCGTATATAATTAACTTCACGTATTTGAAACATACGAAACTTATATAAAGTAAGTAAAGAAAATACGCATATATTTCTTCCACAAATTTATTATATAAAAGCGACCGGTTTCGACCTACTCAAGTCATTTTCAAGCTAAAAATATATACAAATAGTGATGTATAACAATATTAAAAAAATATGATTAGATAAAATTGATAATTCGTTGGGTGACGTGACCCTAAACAATTAACAAGGTAGTTTTATCTAATTAATTTTTTTAAATATTGTTATACCTTGATATTTGTATGTATTTTTAGCTTGAAAATGACTTGAGTAGGTCGTAAGCGGTCCCTTTTATATAATAAATTTGTTGAAGGAGTACGTATTTTCTTTAATCATGAAGAACATCCACAAAACAGCTAATTTCCTTTTTAATGTTATATAAAGCATTTGAGTTGTTTAACAATTCGACTAAAAATACTTCAATACTGGGAGATACACTATGTTCTTCTGTTCTTGCAGAATAAAAATGTATTGCAATGTTTCCAAATGGCAGTAATTACCTACGGTCCTGAAGAGAAAGTGTGTAGTATTGTCGAAGAGTAAGCCCAAGCACCTGTTCACCCTATTAGATCCAACCTGTCTTACTGCGTTTTCCTAGAAGATGAAGCTCGATTTGAATAGTTATTTCTCTAAAGAAAATACCTACATGACATTGGCTTTCTTCATTTGAAGCCATCAGCGTACTTTTGTTTATCTTCTAAAATACCTTCACGCCCTTCCACACTAAACAACCTCCAGATTGATGACTTCGTTTTATTTTTAGAACCATCTATACTACTTTCAAGCGGGAGGATAGGAAGGATAGTTCGACCGGTTCAGATGGAGTCGTTTGGATAATTTCCATTTAAAATCCAAGAGCATATTTAAATATCCCATCGCCAAGGGGGTTCATCGGCTTACTTCTTAAAAGGCAACCCCTAGTTAGCATTACTTTTAGTTTTATTTTTAATATAATTATATTTATAATATTTCATATACTTTATTTGTTTTCGTTTCAATTTCCATTCATTTCTTTTCTGCCATTTTCGAAGTAAAAGCATCTACGGCATGTTACGCCATTTTAACGCAACCACCTCTGTAAATATGTGTTTTGTGTTGCCTAAAACGTTGCTACTTTTCAGAAAAATGACTACAGTGCGGCTGGGGCATGGGTGCTGCACAACCGCCAGAAATATTTTCATAGCCTGGCAGTAAAAACTAATTATCATTTAATTATTCAAAACAGACACACGTCCAATCGGTCAAATGAATATTGCTGCGAGTGACATAGGCTTACACTTTTCTTTCCTTTTAATACATTGCTGACTAACTGTGGTGTTCTGTGCACAGAATACATACACTTCGGTTATCTTCGGAAGTGACTCCTATGTTACAATTAGCCGAAGTTGGCCTAAAGTAGGTTTATATTGAGCTGAAAATTTCGCAGATCCACAAAACAAAGATATTTACAATTTACAGTATCTTAACGTTGAGTTGAGGCCTGTTAAATACCTAGGTAATTTGTTTTGTTATGGTGCTTAACCGCATAAAAAACTTATTAAAGACAACTTAATATAATATATTTAAGAATTTTCGGTTGTAATAGAAATAACTCGCTGTTTTATTTCCCGTGTGTATTATAGACATATAAGAAATTTAGTTCATTTAAACGAAAAAATTAAAAAAAAATTCGAAGATTCCCATTTCAAATAAAATGTAATAACATTTAAAAGCATAATGACGACGTGACAACAATCAATAGGTATGTTTTATATAAAATTATTAACCGCATCATGTTTTGTGGTGCCTCTGAATTGGCACTTCGAAGTCACGATAAATCCGAAACGTCTGAAAATACAGGAATATTGCGAGAATTCGGTTTTTTACTGAACTTGCTCGAAATTTAAATGACTATCTTCAAAATGCAACCGTTTTTACAGCCTCTTCCAAGGAAAGGCCTTTTTGCCTTCTAAACCGCAACATGTGGTATGTCTTAAAAAAAAATACGAAAGAAATAGACGAGGCACCATTTCTTGCAGTAGACAGATATAACAACAGATGTTTCTGCAAAATTTCAATTAGTAACGATTTTCCGATATACCACAAAAGATGGTCAACCAGTTGAATGTTCTGCAGTGTTTTGCTACCATCGAAACGTTGACTGAATCGTTTTTAAGTTACAACGGAGCCTCGGTAATGAGTGGACAACTTGGAGGAGTTCAGGTTAAAATTAAAGCAAACTATGGCAATTCTCATTTCGTGCATTGCAATGTACACCAATTTAATTTTTTGATGTTAAAGGTGAGTTCTGTGAATCCTCAAATTCGAGTTCACTTTGGTAATTTATATGCCATTCCTGGATTTATAGCTATTCGTCCCAACATGCAGATGTGCTCAACAAAGTTGTGGGAAGAATATTTGGACAGTTGAAAGCGTGTCTAAATATCGGGAGTCGCTTAATGAGTGTATGAAAGTAGCAGCGGAAGATTTTAACGCAAAAGTTAGCAGTCAGATATACGAGGTATTTTACAAGATCTTATTTTAATTTTTTGGTTAACATTTTTCCAAAATGTTATACCGCATGAAGATATTCTATTTAATCAGTTTCAAAAGAAGAAAACCAATCCAACAAAAGTTAAAACATACACAAGTATTTTTGAACAGAGCATTACAATTATATTATTAACGGAGCTATAAATTTAAAGACCGTTCAAACAGAGGCAAAGAGAAAATGTCCTAAAAATTGTAAACAAGATCACGGTGTTCTTGCTTTGGAAGTATATGATATAATTTTAAATAATGTTTTGCCTTTGCAAATCACATAGCAGCTGCAACTTATTTCGGAAAAATTTGAGCATAATTTTGATAAATTTCTCTGATAAGCAGTTAACCTTCCTAACGGGTACAAAACACAGGATTTAATTAATTGATTATATGTTATTTTCGAGTAAGTAATTTAGCTGTATTATTATATTATTGACATAAAGATAAGTATTATTTTGTGTTGAATATTATAGCCTTTAAAACAAATTAAATGAAAGGATGGTTAATTAATCAACAGCTGTAGGCATACCGCGGGCATCGATTTGAATCTCACTTCACATGTCACTAATTCGTGCGAGGCCTAGATAACCAGTTTGAGGTTAGTTTTTGTATTCAGGGAATGCTAAATATAATCATAATTTTTAAATATATATGTAATTGAAGATAACTAGTGTTCTACAAAAGTTGCGGACTATTCAATTAAAAAGTTTTGTGTTAATCAGCGATATCTTATCTTTTAACGAAGTTCTACGGTAGCTAACTCTTGGAAGACAGTGGAAATGACATACGTTACAAGAAGGGCTGTGACTTCGGGGCTTCCCCTTTATTAACATTTACGTGGCGTGTTATTCAAAGAACCTGCTCCATCTTGTTACATCAAGCAGTACGTTAATAGGCGCACGTGAAGTAAAAGTTTGAAGCCGAAAGTATTTTTTAAACGTAAGTTATCACTTTTAGTAATTACAATCATCAAAATGATGCAATTAAGATATTTTGTGCTAATGAAGTTATTTATTAGCAATAATATTAAGGTAATATGTGTATTCCATAACTGAATATTTGTGGTTACAGTGTACACAATTTATTTTCTTACAAATCTTTAGAATGAGGTTATGTACTAAGAACATTCTAAAAATACATTTACCAATGTATTTTTACGGCCACGTTTATTTAATTATTTAGATATTCAACTTTTTGTAGTAACGTCTTGTAATACTAGTGTATGTGAACCACAGAAGGAATTATCAGATTTTTTTAACATAGTGCAATAGAAACGAAGTATAATTTTACATTATAATCTGTGTATTATCCTTATTATCTAGTGAAGGACATTCCACTGATGTACTCTGCTCCAGTTGTGAAAATTATATTTAATGGAGGCTTTTTCGAAATATAGTTGCTGTTTTTCATTCTGTTGATGTTCCATGATTCATTTTTATTGTTTGTGAATCATTTTTCCGTACAGGGGGGCATCATTACCAATGGGGTGACAGATACACAGTATTATATCGAACAATTGTAGGGGAGATTTATTGGGTAATTTAATGATTATAGGTGCAACTTTCTTTAATGGGCCACCTTGCAAAATGAAATATCCTGTTTTTTTTATAGGATGCCCATGTACATTAAACCGATTGAAGTCAGATGAGTCAGTAGGGCAAAATTTGTATGTGTCCTTCTAAAATGTCATGTAAGAGTATCGAAACTTTTGCAATTTACATTTAAAATTGTTATACATTATGTTTTAGAGGATCATTAAAATTACTGCTTTTGGGATATTAAATCGAATTTTTTGAAGACCACGATATTTAAATTTACTGAAATAGTCGTAGTACTTGTGCGGAGGTTCCTGGCACATTAGCTGCTTGTTGTTTTTTTCCTGTAAATTGTCAATATTGTTAATATCTCTAGGGGGACAAAGGTAATTGTGAATTTACTATACCTAAAGGATATATGGTTTAATTAATAGTACCACTGAGCAGTCTTTTTCATATTTTTTTGAAGAATTGCTTCTTTGTAATGCAGGGGAAGTCCTCATCCTTGTGGGAACCCCAGTATTTAACAACTGTTATATCAAGTTTGGTAGTTGTGTCCAGGGGGTTACCGCGGGAAGAGGGGTTCCCCTGCGTTTCTCAATAATATTCTGAGGATTAAACATTAATTGTAATCAAGTAATTGTAAGATTTATCAAGTTCACACAATATAAGCAATCTCTTTGGAATCCACATTATCTTCGCTTCTTTATAATTTCGATATAGATTAAAATTACAATATTTTTTTCACTAATAGTTTGTTTTGTGCATGCAAGTTTTTGTGAAGTGAAGTTAATTAAAATAAATATAAAACTTTTATACAAACAACGAATTCCTGAGGTTATGTGTATTCTGAAGTATGTAAAGTAGTTAGGGGGGAAACCACATTAGGAGACTCCTTTTCACTGATTTTTTAGGATTTTTTTTGGGTGGGAAGAATTAATCAGAATTCAATCAAATTTTGACATCATTTTATTCCTATTTCAAACAACTTTTGTGAATTTTTTTGAATAATTTCAGCCAAAAATAACAAAGTTGCACACTGATGTCCGCTGAAGGTCATAAGTAGAGTTCTTAAATTGAGGGACGTGTAGCCATTCCAATTTTCATCTGAAATCAAAAAGGTTTTCATTTTACATTAATAACTTATTTTCTAAGAATATGAACCGCAATGCAGGTGAAAATAATGAAAATTAAAAATTTTGCAGACGTTGGAAAAATTTACTTCAATTTTCATCATTTTTTTTTTCACTAAATATGCAAAAAAAAAAAACACCCTTAAAAATCCTGATATCTCTAAAGTGGGTTCATATATTTCGTAATTTCATAAAGAACCATACTATCAATTTTCATAATGATCGGTTTTTTACTTTTTGAGTTAGACTTCCCACAAATGTGAAAAGTCATTTTGAGAAAATCGCGTTTAAAAAAAAAATTCTCGAAAACTAGAAATTTAAGGAAGTGAACAATAATGTAAAATGCTCACCGATTAATCTGCGATTCCAGCACCATATATTAATCCTTTTTCTAGCCTGTTCTAGTACCTTATATACCGTTATTTGAAAAGAAAGATACAAAGGTTCCGCTAAAAGGCTAAGTAAGTAAATAAAGGGACTACCTGAGGTAGTGCGCCGCCCTACTTGCTGTGCGCTCGAGCCTGTAGCCTGTACCCGATGAGCGGTTGGTTCTATACTCATAAAATCCAAACGAATGCGAATTTCGCTTTGAAAATTTGAGAGCGTATTCTTGGATAGTTAAGCTAATGATTTGTGCAATAAAAAAATTGGATTTTTTGAACCTCCTAATGTGGTTTCCCCCCTTAAGGGCAGCAGTGCCGCAATGATCAAAAGTCATCCAAATAGAGAAAATTTCAAAGAAGTTACTTGTGAGGATTTCCTAACATCCTGAGCATTATAGTCCTTTTAATCTGTACCTTTTGAACAGATAGAAAACATAAACATATATGAATTAGAAAGCTGTGGTGCTGGGAGATTATAATTGTGATTTTTATGAGGACTGGAAAGGAGGCAACTGTAATACTAAGCCTTACGCATTCCTATAACTTGTTCAGACAGTATATAAAGTATACGAATGACAAAGACTTTCAGGAAATGCAAAGGTAAAATATTTGTTAATTTGTTTTATTGCCCATATGTTTCTGAAGTAATAGCTATGGCATTATCTGATCACGAAAGTCACAAACTGTTCATGTTCATATCCAAGGAAGCTGAAGTATGTGTCGCATCAAGAAGTTATTCATAAGAAAATATTAACAATTTCATACAAGTTGTTTCAGTAACAAACTAGGACCAAATTTACGCTAACAAAAATGATGCTGAAAGCTTTAAAACTACAAATGGAGGTCGAGTCAAATTTTCCAATAAAACTTAGAAAGCTGGATGGCAGATTCTTTGAATTTGGTGAGGAGCTTAGGGAAATGAGAAAAATTCTTCATAACCTGCAATAAATGCACCATTGATATCAAGCAGAGGGCACAAAACCCCTCTTAACCCCTTAACTCGTGCTTTTTTGAAAAAAAGCTTAAAATTAAGCAGTTTTTATCCATGGAAATCTTTATTTTAACATATTATTGTACAATACTTTCATATATGGAGACCGAATGTAAAATAAATTCATCAAAAATATTTTATTTCTTCAAATTATATAGGGGAGACCGGGGCAATTCGTGACATTTCGCTTTTACAAATTTCTCCTGAGAACACTGTTATAGATATGAAATAATCAGGTGTTTTTTAATGGTTTAACCCTCTAGTTTGATAAAAAAAATTTATTGTTGTCTCGTGTCACGAATTACCCCGACACCGGGGTAAATCGTGACAATCTGTTGTAATACTCGAATCTATCCTGTTTTAATGACTTTATTCAAAACTCACAACATTAATTTACTTGGAAAACATTTTTATTGACCAAACTTTACATGAAACAAGATGAAGATGACTTTTCTCGGACGTCCACGTTGTCTGCGAGCTGGATGCTCCTTGGATGGCTTCTCCCTTACATTCTTTTTTTATTTTTGGATTTATGTGTTTGCTCCTTAATCAGTGTGTCCACTTCGTTGGCGTCAGTCAGAATTGAAGTCTTCCTGCATTTTCGCCCTCTTTTTGTGACCGTTCTTTTGCCAGCTTTTGGCAACAATCGAATGGATTGAAGGGCCTGAGCGTGGGGAATGTCATCGTCGCTGGTGTTCGAGCTTGAGGTCTTGGACATATCATTTTCGCTAGACGATCCTGGCCGTGATTGGTCTTCTTCACTCCATGCTCTATTAGTGACATGACTGGGCAAGAAATCAATTTCTTCCAAAACGTCTGGATTGAAAGGAAAGATTCCTGTAGTTCGAAATCCAGATCTGATGTTTGAATTTGTTACGGCTAAAGGCAACACTGAGGTGATCATCGTTCTCCCAGGATTGTTCAACATCCAATAATCGCAATGATTATTATAAGATATTTTTTAATGGGCCAAAAACACTCCTATCCAGGGATTGGAGTTGATGTGAACAGTGGGGCGGCAAAGATATAACTGATATGATGCTGTTGACAAAACTGGAGGGCATCAATTGAGATATGAGATTGATGATCGTCCAGAATTAAAAGCAATCTTGCCTGTGCTCCTGACGTTCTTTGAAAAGATAAAGTAACATGAACCAGGCATAACACATCAGGTGGCAGGTATATATGTCATGCGGTTTCACAGGGATCTATATGGGGCCCTTTGTTGTTGGTGAACTAAAAAAATCAAAGGAGGAAAGTAGAGAGGTTCAGTGCACATTTTTTCCTGTTATGGCACACAAAACGCTGAGTTTGACAGTGTGAAGTTTTTGAGTTACTGGTTGGACTCTAGGCTTACTTGGGAAACTCATATCCGTGGTTTTTGTAATAGATTGCCATGGAGTACATTTGCAATCCGAAAATTAATTCAGTTAATTTAGAGACTGCAAGTGTGGCATATTATTGGCTTTGCCATTAACAGTTGTCCTATGGACTGTTGCTGTAGGGCACGTCTAGCAATCTAAAAAATGCTATTATCAAGCAGAAGAGAATCATTCGTATACTGGCATCAGCACCTACCATAGAGCATTGTAAGCCCCTTTTTAGGAGACTGGAGATCATGACTCCCAGCAATGTACAATTACTTTGTCTTGCTGCACTAGAACCAGCAAAATCAAACTCTTGAGGATGTACAACATGCCTACAATACATGGGCAAGGGACAGCTTTTCATATCGTGGTACATAAGAAGAGGCAGCAGATCAGCTATTAACTACTGGGGATTCATATTCCTTATCAAAATCCCACAGTAGAGCCGATGAAAACAATTAAATGAGAGATCACGGAGGTTTTTGATTGATGTGGTTCTGTATAAGTTTGAGGAATACCATGAACTGCGATATGCATGCATTGTGATATAACGTTTTATTGTGAATTTCTTATATACTGTATTTTTATATATTTTGTGTTTTAAATGTGTCTTTGTTTATTTTATGCTGTAAATTTAATATAGATATTGTATTTTTGTTATTCATATTTTGATTTTGTTAAAATATTTGTAATATTTTCGCAGCAAATAAATTGATTGATGGAAGTTTATACACATAATTTGTGTTGGTTCTTACTTGATTGTTAATCCTATGACATTTGGGAATTGGTGAGTGGCTGAGGATTGTTCGGGTAAATTTCGGATACATATTGAAAGTAGGGAACTCTCGATTTCGACAACGTGAAAAATTATTTAAAATCTTAAATAACCAACCGAGTAAAAGTGGGATTTCTGTTAATAAAAGTACAAACAGATAATTGGGGATATTTTAAAAAACAGCACCTATTGAAATGAGGAAAATTTACTTGAATTGGTCACTCCTTTGAAATGGGATTTAATTTTGTTATTATTGATAAGTGTTGAACACAATATTTTATGAACATGGATTAAAATGATGCAATAGCACCAGCAATATTGTTAGGTTTGGTTGGTTGGTTTTTAGGCTTATCAGCATCTAGGCTATTAGCACCAACTTGTTGGTTTAGCATTAGGTTTTGAAATAGTAAATTAGTGTTATGTTTGCAGTGTATTATACATAAGGGTGTGAAAGTACAAGTGAATGTGAACTTGGATTAACATGGAATCTCCTTGCGTCATTTGTGATCATGAGATCACCACAAACATCTACCTACATTGCGGTAGCTGCAACAATTGTTATCACACCCATTGTTTAGATCTTCCTGATCATTTGGCGGAATATGTGTTATTTCCTGGTTTTTCATGGGATTGTAAAAGCTGCGTAGAGGGATATTCTCACAATGCAATAATTCTTGCAAACCTTGTTACGATCCACGAAGAGCTGGTAGAAGAGAAGAGGAAACGGGCTGAAGGATTACATTCCTTGGAATTAAAAATTGAAGATATTGGAAGGCAAATAGTCCAGTCTTTAACACCAATTCAGGTAATTTATGTTTAACCTTGTTAGCGGGAATACAATGCTGCCCTGATCGTAACATGTTCTTTGGAATATCACAATTATTTAAAACATTACATACTATTTACCAAAAAAAGTTGACATATTTTGATTCACCTTCTATATAAGTTAGTAGATATGAGAATTATAATATGATTAAAATTTGAAGGGTGTACTTTAATCCGTCATTTTATGCAATCTCTCACACATTTGGGCATCTTCTGAATGAGATGATCTATGTCCACTTGCGATATATCATCCCTGCATCTGGTATCGTAGCTCTTATTACAGGAGGATTCTGGAGAGTGGTCAATCTCGACCTGGCATATCCCACATATTTTAAGTCGGGGATAGATTCAGTAATGTAAGGGGCCAAGAGAGAAGGGTAATTTTTTTTCTAGGCACCGTCTAGTTACCTGAGCCCATGTGATCTCGCGTTATCCTGTTGAAAAATAGCGTTGTTGTGTTGTCGAATCTAGGTCACAACAACAACTTGAAGTACTTTTTGGTTATAGCAGACAGTAGTTATACTGCGTCTAATAAAGACTACAAATGACAAACTGCCATACATTCTAGTGCCCAGAGCTATAAAGCCTTTAGTGCGACAGATACACTTTTCAACTGTGAGGACCAAATCCCCCCTTTGCTTATACTTGTCTCTCTTCCTCTGTCATTGTGCATACCCAGTCAAAAGCAAGATTCATTGCTATGGACCACAGAATCTCTGTTATTGTCCTATTTGGCTGGCAATGGCAGACACAGGTGAGAAGGAGACAAGATGAAGAGAGTGAGAATTCGGTCCTGGCAATTGAAAGGCATGTGCATTGCATTATAGGTGTTATGATTTGGGGTGCTATCATGTATGGAAGCAGGTCATCTTGTCTTTATTTAAGAAGTGCTGCAAACTGTTGTTATACCCTACATTCGACAATACCCCAATACCGTTTTCTAATAAAAGTAAACCCTCGACTTAACAGATCTCGGTTTATCGAACTTCAGACATAACGAACTATTGGCTAATAGTTAGAAAACCTTTCATAATGCTTTAAAAAATTCTCTGCTGCTGTTCACTTTCATAAAAAAAAATTTCTTTTGTTCGTTTCAAATCAGTTTTTTCCCCGATACTTTGACGATTAGTCATAGAATGTTAAAAAAAGAGATGTTAACCTTGATACATGCTCGGCAATTATGAATGTCAACATTTCAATACAAGGGTATGCAATTTATGTATTTCTTACATGCTGAATAGTCCATTTCTGTATCTTTTTTTCTTGATTATAAAATATATAAGAAAAAGTTAGTGATGTGCATTTTTACTTTACATATATGTATTACATATTTGTATTGTCTACTACCTTTAAATATGTATCAAAAGCAACATTTTTAATTGACATTAGTATTTACCCCTCCTCCTTATTAGTTAGTTAGATTAAATTGAGGGTTTACAATAATGTAAGACCACATGTAACTCGGGTAACTAGGAGGTACCTTGAAGAAAACAGAATTTCCCTCCTGTCTGGCTTCCTAGATCAACGGATTTATCACCAGTTGAAAATGTAGAGGATAGGATTGGCCACTGGTAGACCACATTCCAAAATCCGTTTGTACCGTTAGAATTGTTACACCAGGTCTACGTAGCTTGGGAATTTGATACAATATCAAGGGAAATACTTTTGGAATAATTGAATAAACTAGGGATTAAAAGAAGGCAACAACAGTTAACAGAAAATTTAAAAAAAAAACATGTATTGAAAGTACCCACAGTGGCTGTAATACATCAACAAATGAGGTGCCACAGGGAAGTGTATTGAGTCCATTGTTGTGTTTTATATATGAAAATTACATGGGGACTAGAATTTGAAAGGACAAATTTATATTTATGCAGACGACACTTGCTTTATATATAGAAACGTAGACCTTCAAAAGCTTGATAATATTGTAAACAGTGACATAAAAAACTGTGTTAATGGCTACTGAAATACCCATTGACAATAAATGTAAACAAAACAAACTACAGTAATACCCCGATTAATGCTCAGGATGCATTCCTAGAAGATAAAGCGCTAAACGAAACAGCGCTAAATGGGGTCATTTTAATGCATATTCATTAGGGTTAGGGTAACACGTGACCTAGAAGAAACAAGTTTTACTTTAATTTTGTTATTTTTATACTTTCCTAGTTATATACAAAATATAACATATAAGTATAGAGAAAAACAAAGTTTTTGTACTGTTGAAAGTTCTGCCTCTTATGAAGCATTTTTTTGTAACATTAATTAATCAATGATTTCAGTTGTAATCAAACTTTTGCTAAGTAAATCCGTAGTGCTTTTGGTTCATTGTTTTCAGGAGAACTATGACAGTTCTTGAAGGTTGTAGTTGGTGAGGTTTCTCACCAGAAGCCCGCAGTAACTCAATATCCTGCTCATCTACATCTCCTAGTCCTGCTCTATTGACTAGGTTGACAATTTGGTCAACAATGAGCTCTTTTAGGCTTGAAGTACAAACGCGTTATATTGAATCATGGAATATTTAGCGCTTTTTTAGGGTTTGGAAAAACTGGGTTATATTGAATCAGGGTTGATCAGGGTAGCTTTAAACGGGGGCTTACTGCACTTCCTATTCACACAAAAGAATAAGTAAATTGATGACGAATGTATATTGATAGATGGAAATGAGGTGAAATGAGGAAAAGTACGAAAATACCTCTGACTCATTGCCGATGATAAATTAAATTGGAATCAGCAAATAGAAAAATAATGCAAGAACATGTCATCAATGATAAGAGTTCTACGGAGAACATCACAACCCCTGAATCCAAACATAAGCAACCTGCTCTACAACTTCCATATTATGTTTAATGTATCTTACCAAATAAATGCATGGAGGACACAAGTACCAAAATAATAGGCTGCAGGTAGCACAAAAGAAATCCATTAAAATTATTTAACTTACATTAGAGAACACTAAATTAATAATAAAATTAATGTTTAAAATGTTTCACACCAATACGTAACATAAATGTAGATACGTAATGTACACCGACGATTTGTCAGTCTGCACTATTCACTGCAAGTTGTCATCTGCTATATTCATTAAAATATGTCATTTGTAATTTAACATACTTTAAATTTCGTACAGATACCATTTTCACTGTACTGTTTAGTAATAAGAAATTGCCACCAACATAATTAGGTTTCTTATCTTAAAGGTCCTTAAACTGGATCGGTTGCAGTATAAATCTTTACGGTTATCTTTGGGTGCCAATAGGACAACTCCTGTTATGTGTTTGCTTGCTGAGGCTAACTAGCTTCCATTAGAACTGCGAAGATACCTTTTAGCAATAAAGTTTGTTACATTTAAAAAATATTACAACCCGAGTAAATGTTTACTATTCTTAGCTAGTCTCTCTACACTAGTGTTAACGTTTGATTATTGGATCCGAAAACCTATTCCACCCTTAGTTGACACTTTCACAGACGTTTCTAGTTGTGCAAACTTTGTTGAATCGTCCTCACTGTTACATATATACAAAGGAAGTTGACTATACAAGGTGGAATCCAAACATCATAGTTATAGGTATACCAACTTATCGGTCCTAAATAATAACATATTGGATAATATTTTACTATCCCTAAAAGCTAATGTGAATATTTATGCTGATGGATCAAAAACCAACAACTCGGTTGGCTGTAAATACTACATGCCCTTCACAAAGGTAGAAATGTTATACAAATTAAATAAAAACAGTAGCATTTACTTAGCTGAAGCTTTTGCTATCTTACAATCTGTAAAACATATGACCGCAGGTACTTATAGATGTGTATATATTTGGACAGATTCACTATCTATATTAAAGGCACTAAACAACATCTCTTGTTCTAAAATTTGTCATCCGTATATTTTTGAGGTAATTATGGAATCTATCTGTTCAAATATGCGGGGTATATCTCTTACTTTCATATGGGTTAAAGTTAATACGGGATAACAAATAATGAAAAGGTCGATAAACTAGCAAACAGAGCAGCACAGGGAAACTATATAGAGAAACCTTGAATTCCCTGTAAGGATTTAACCGCCATATATCGGAAACAAATGAACAATAATTGGGCACAACGTTGGAGATCTAATGTTGAAAGTGCAGGCGCTAACTTCACGTTAATAAATCCCTGGTTTCCAACAGACTGGTCCAAGGGCCACACCATATCTAGAAGATTATATATGAGCATTAAAAGAATGACGTTCAACCAAGAACTTTTCCCAGCTCACTTATTTAAGATTGGTATTCGCCCTGATCCCTTTTGTAATTGTGACCGCATTTTGCCCGGAGATGTCAATCACATTCTTTTTACTTGCCCATACGAAAACGCAGAACGACCCTATATTACTAACGCTTTGATTGAAGAGAAGGTGAAATTTCCTACATCAATTAACGACTTACTGTCCAAGATAGACATTAGAATATATAAAGCCATTTATAATTTTTCGAAATGATTACATTATTCGGGAACCCTTCACATTCCCTTCTAGTTACTTGAACTGTGAAATTTATTTATATTAAAGACTTCGAACCGTTAATATACCAACATTAATAGAATAAAGTGGTAGAAGTGACTTAACCCTTTCATTACTAACGGGACGTATAAATCCCTAGCAAACATCTAGAAGATGAACAAAGACCATATGTATATCATGTAATGTAGGTCTTAATAAAATTGTTTTTTTGATTATCATAAATCTTAACTGTAAAAATTGAAAATTTAAACATATTTTTTTTGCACATATTTGCAACTCTTGCATATATTAGACTAAAAATAAAATTTAAATTATTAAAAAAAATCAATAATGAAAGGGTTAAGGGATATATACAATTTGACGAGAAAAAATTAGTCAATTTTGAGAAATTTTTTTAACTAAGAAATATTTATTCTACATTTATCAAACTGTAGGTATACTTTAATAGAATATTTAAGTAAACAAAACAATTTTTTTAAATTCATTTATCATCGAAATGGCGGAGCTGTGGCAAAGTGTTACAGCAACATTTTGGCGGGAGTTCCGAATCGGCGTTCAGTCTAGCTTCCCGCAGACATTGAGTGGCAACAAAAAATGTTCAGACATGTGTAGTTTCTATTTGACAGTAATTAAAATGAAAAAAATGCAAATTTAAAAAAATGGCACGCATTTAAAAAAAAATTGAAATTCACGCAAAATTTCTGCTAAATTTGTATTAAAAAAGTAGTTTTTTTTTTGAATTTTTCTAAAATTATTCCCGGCAAATAGAAGGTAATGATATTATCACCATTTCCACAAAGTTTGGACTCAATCGGGTTAATAGTTTTTGAGTAATCCTGCATGCCAATTTCAAAAATGGAGTTTTGAGAAAAACACGTTTAAAGTTTCGACACGTAATAAACCCGAGTGGTCAGGCACAGCATCCACGGGCTGTAACTTTTGAAGTTTTTCTAATTTTGCTTTAAAGTTTTTAGAAAATATACTAAACATAGTTCTATCGTGTAAAAAAAATCGATTTTATTGAGTGGGATTTATTACTGCAACCTACGAGTCGCAGTGTTACAAACATAACTCAAATGAAAACTTAAGAGTCCATTAAAAAAAAAACTAAACGTAGAAAAAAGTAACTGAGTTGGATATCAGTGGAATGTTTTACAAGAGGAAACATTGACTGCATCTGACGTTAACATACTTAAACAACAACTAGACAAGGAACTCTCCACTAAATTCTGCTTTATTACCTCAGCGGTGAGACATAAATCTAATTTCGAGTGCTTACAGCGATCTACAACTTACAGTGAACTCATCGGCTATGCTGCATTTCAGAGTCCATGTATAATAGTATATATAATATTTTGTATGATTGCAAATAATTTTAAGATGTGGATATTATCTTACTTATGCCAACACACTAAATGACAACCTTATACACAACAAAGATAATAATAAAAAAAAAATTAATTGAAATTAGTTTTTTTTCATGAATTTTGTAAACATTGGTAGAGGTGTAAGTAGGCCTAGAAAACTATGCTCTTTGTGAAATTTGATTGAGCATGGATTTGTTAAGGGCAAATATGAGAAGGGTTATTGCTGACAATGCATACTTCGAAAAGGATTAATAAACATGTAGTTATTATAATAATAGAACTTTTTTGTTATAATTTGGACTGTTTGGTCCAGGCTTCATGGTTATATATTTAATGCTTCATTTATCCTTAATTGGTCACAATTAAGGAAATATGATTATAATTAATAGTAGTATGTACTTTATAAATGTTATTTATCTTATTTTTGTTCATGTATTGTAGGTAATTATCGAAGAGAAAAATTTAAAAACTGTTTAATTTTCAGATAAACATGGCGGGAAAAAAGAAGAGTAAAACAGCGGGTAAAGGTGGTGGACAAACCGAGAAAAAATGTTTTGAAGTTCAAGAATTATTTGAAGCGGCGAAGAAACCTAACGCTAGAAATAGTGCTGCAGCTAATGAAACGGTTAAAACTGGTACAGAAACTGCTTTTCCAGCATCTAAAAGCCAAACAAGTAATATTGCAGAACCTGTCAAGCAAGATCGTCCAGCAAAGATTCTGAAGGCAACTAATGCTAAATTAGACGAAAATAGTCCCAGTAATGCCACAAAAAGCCAGTTGTCTAAAAACAGTAAAGCTGACAAAATTTCAAGTGATCCCAAGGAGTCTAAAGATAATCATGAACGCGGTGATAAAGATGTTAAGGACTCTTTCGAAAAATCACCTACAAAAAAGAAAAAAAATAATAGTGATTATAATAAAAATAGGTCTTCAAAGGATTCCCATTATCAAAGTACCGTACCTGCAACAAAATTGGACGATATACAAACATCGGAACTACCTCCAGTAGATTCTATGAGTGATACTCCTAGCAGAGATGACGGAGATAACTGGGATGATGATGGTGCTAATGCAGGAGAGCATTTTGAATATAAGAAGGTTGAAAAATATAGACCTGATAAGAAAGAACGGAGCCTGAATTCTCAAAACTCTAGAAAAGTTCAAGGAGGACAATTTGATTCCAAGTCTCCACGTAAGTATCTGATAGAAATTAAAAACAATAACAAAACTACCATACAAAACTGCTTAACAGTCATACAAACAGAAATTTAACAACACACTCTTGGTTGCTAAACTAAAACTCACTGTTAACACCTAACCTCAGATATCTCTTCAAGGGTGAAATAAGAAACAGGGGGCCACACGCTGTTTCTGGAACGGTAATGTTCAAATTAACTCTAGAACACTTACAGGGGTGAAATACACTCTGCCAAAAATATGCAGTTTGCTGCCATTTTTGTATGTTTAAGTTGGTAGCAGTAGTGGTAGTTTTTATTACTTGCATTTGAGGTTAGGTTTTATAAGACATTGCATGTCTTAATGTGTCACAAAAGGTGTTTTTGAAGATGCATTTTATCTGGGTTGTAGCATAACCCTATGTAAGTATTAACATTGATTAAGGTACTTGAGATCAGATTAATATTATACCAAGTTATATTTACTTATATAATGGCTTAGGAGACGGTGCTACGTTGGTTCAATGAAGTTACTATATAAGTTCTCCGATGAAGTAAGTAACAACTTTGAGGAAATGTAGAGGTCGAAGATGTAGACAGTGATGAAATATTATCAGGTTGTTCTGAAAATAATGGGCTTTTCGTAAGACTATTTAATTTTAACACATTTTGTGCGGGACGGGTAAATTTACCTGTTAAGACGACTGGCTGTAACAAGCGGGACGGGTATTATTACCGTTTGGCGCTTGATGTCACGTACCCAATTTCTTTCGGTAAATGCATCTATTGAATACAATCGAAATTATTTCCCTCTTTTCTATAGACATTCGATGTCAAGATAGTATGTCTAAAAATATCAACTGTCGTGTTGTAACGAAGGCCAAAAAATATATTTTATGGATCTTTCCGATTAGGCATGATATA
>JAWQRN010000431.1:0-29757 GCA_033557685.1 Sperchopsis tessellata
TTTATTGCACATACTATTGGACGAAAAGGTCTATTTTGTTTGTGTATTTTAGGTAAAAAATATATTTTAGGTGATGTATTTTTAGATATAAGCTTATCTTTAATTTCTTCACTAATATGTGATTTGTTATATATTTTAAGTATAAAATTATTTGATTGTTTTTCTATAATATTCGTTGGATTTTTGTTTAAAAGTTTATAGGTAGCTGTATTCGCTGCTGTCAAGTAATACTTTGACATTACCTTTATCAGCTTTCGTGAATATAATATTTAGATTTTCCTTAATAAATGTTTGTGTTTGTTTCATAATATTGTAAAGTATTTATAACTTTGTCTTCATTAAGTTCTTTATAATGGATAATGAATGATATAGTTTTTGAAATTTCTTCACGTAAAGTTTTTGCTTGTGTTTTGGTAAGTGATGTGTTAGTATTTCTACATTTTTAATAGTTGCAAATATGTCTCGTTTTTTGTCCGTGATTGGAAAATTAAAGGTTGGTCCTAAACTTAATCCATATTTTATATTATGTGGTATTATATTTGATGTGTAATTTAATAACCATTTGTCATTATGTTTTAATTTTGGATGTTGCCTATTTTTAAGTGATTCTATTTTCTTTAAATGAGTTTGTTTAGTGCATTTAAATTATGTGTTATATGTGTTGTTACAAATGTTTTTTAATATGTCAAAATCTTGTCTGTTTAATATTCTTTGAAAATGTGATATATTTGTGTGAATTTGGTTATTTAATATTGAAATCTGTATACATGTATTTGAAATACTTAGATTAAGTATGTCCTTATAAAAATTTTCTACGATTTTTTTGAAAGGTTTTTCATTTTGAATGTTTTCAAATT
This sequence comes from Sperchopsis tessellata, assembly GCA_033557685.1. Lineage (NCBI taxonomy): Eukaryota > Metazoa > Arthropoda > Insecta > Coleoptera > Hydrophilidae > Sperchopsis > Sperchopsis tessellata. The sequence goes on from JAWQRN010000431.1 coordinate 858, forward strand.
TTCTTGTAGATATTCTTAACCAGTTTGGTATATTCAGATTCTTCTTACATGTTAGTAAAAAGTTCTTTTGATAGATAAATTTTGCCAATTTTCGTTTTTGGCTTGTTATTAATTTGATATTTTGCAGCGTAAATTTTCCATATTGTTCCTTGACGTTTTTATAAAAAGTCGTTTTTGTCAGACTTTAATAATATTTTGTTTCAATATAATGACGTTTATTAAATATTTCTTTTTTGAATTTATGATGAAAACGTCAGTTGTTCTTTTTAAAAAAGGTTCTATATTTTGTATATAGTACACTACGTTTCGGTCAATTCTACATTGAGCCTTTTTCAAGTACTTGTTTGTATATATATATATATATATATATATATATATATATATGTTTGTGTAGTAACGGAATCAACAAAGGCAACTATCGGTTTCTGACAATTAAACATTGCATATTTGAAACACTTCAAAGCTCCAATTTATATCGTGTATTATTTTAAACGCTAACACCCGCTGAATCCTAGTTTAGCTTACTAAATTTTAATAATTTGGTTTAAGCTTGATATAAAATTATACAAAGTTAATAACAAGAAAATTTCAATATTTTAGATAATACTTGTTTCTCTTATAACTTGTTGCATTTATTTATTCCGCTAGTATATAACAACATTTACACTGACACTACATTAAGTTTTATGTATTCTCATGTCAAGATATTTCATTATTGATTGTAATATTAAATTAATTTGGTGCTTTGTTTCAATTATTCTTGCTAATATGTTTTACCAAGAATAATTTACTTGTTTTATAAAATATGTAAATGTTCTGACAGTTTCATTATACAAATTAAGTTTTACAAATTGATTCATTACTTTTCATTTTCTAATTTGCTATATTTTTTTCAATGAAAGTCTTACTACTAGACCTATTTATACAAAGTACTATGTCAATTATGGAATAGATGCTATAGTCTAGTTGATAAATTGTATTATATGTATTTTTTGTTTATATTAACTCATGTACTAAACTAAAAATTTGTAAAATGCATAAATATTTAATTTTTTTGGTCAAATATTTTTTTTGTTAAACAGATAATTGTTATTGCAATATAAGTACGGTATAATGTTATTTTTATACTTATCTATCAAAATTTAGATTAAATGTATTGTGAATTTTTTTATCAAAAGTTATGCTATTAGACATATAGGCAATGTATTATGTCAATTATGAATTAGATATTATAATCTAATTTGATAACTTGTATTATATGTATTGATTGTTTATGTTAAATAATGTACTAAACTAAAAATTTGCAAAATGTATTTAATTGTTAATACAATATAATTTTGAACTTATATTAGTTTGAACATTTAGAAATACGGCATTATGAAAATTTATGTTCAATAAACATACTTTCTATATTTATTTTTTAATGTCTCTATCACCCAGTACTAATAGTACAATTAATTTGAAAATGTGAAATATATTTTCAGTGTTACAAGTAATGCAAGCACGAAGATGGGTATCTTATAATATTAAATTACGTAATATTTAAATTATGTTTGTCAAAAAAAAAACAAAAAATTATTAATGTTTTTAATTTTAATATTAAATTACGTAATTATTATAAATAAGAAAGCTGAAAATAAAGTAGGTATAAATATGAAACACAGTTTCTCTGATTTTAAACTTTAAAATGTATAATTTCAAACTGACAGCGGGCACACTCCTGTGTTAAATTTTGAAATTTTGTTATTTCGCACTCGATACTGGGGTCTGTGTTTCTATTTTTCGCCCTGTAGTTTCGTATTCTGATGTGATTTTTCTTTGTTGGCAAAACTGCTATATTTGTATTAAGTTGAAATCTAACCAAATAAAAAGTAAACTAGTATTACAAATTGCTACCTTTGAGATATAATATTTTTAAACATGAACGCACTTTGTGCCATTCTTAGATCAAGGTATTACAATTAATAATAAGAATATTAAATTTATTAATTACCTCACTTTATAGATCGCAAACCATAAAACTGACACGAATGCTTGCAATAGAAGCTGATCAAAAAATTGATATACCAAAACGAATACCTCGCGGACCGACTGACATCTTAAGAGCCCTGGAAAGCACTATTAAGAAAGACCCAACTGCTGCACACTACAAATATCATGATGATCCATACCTTATTCCAATGTCGAACACTGGGAAAAGGGCATTTGCCATGGCACAAGAATCTGGCCGAAAAGCTGCTCAGTGGGTCAAGCAACAGCATCCTGATTTATTTCAACATAAAGAGGCAGATCCTCCTATTAAAGCATTTCTTCCAAATATGGTCTATAATGATCAAAGTGATGTTAGCGAGGAAGATTTAAGGAATGTAATTAGAGACGTATTAGTATCAGATGCTATTCTTGTGCATAATTTGTGCAAGGTAAAAGGAATAGTAATATCTGATGAAACACAGCAAAGCTTGCTTGAACTACTGTGTTATTATAATTGTAAGGATACCCTTACAGAAGAGTTGATTGAGGAGCGTTGGTTTAAGCAAAGCATGTCGAATAAAGAAAGAATGCGAAAAACATGGCAGTAAGTACATTTGTATGGAGAAAAATTATATAATTTAAAAAAAAAAAACTGTTAACTACATGCTTCTAGGGGAAGTTTTGTATATTATTTAAGTCTATATTTCTCGGCCTTTTCCTATCCTTTTACTCCGTTCAGATTCATAATAGTCTTATCATACACTCTGTAGTGTTAAGTTCTGCCTTCAGGTTTGTAAATTTTTCGTGGTACTCTCCTATCTACTGTTCTTTCTAATATACTCATTTATTATATTTTCATGCATTCTAAGCCTATGCCATAACATACTGACAATTGACTTAATACACTGCAACATAAGCCTGTTAACCCCTCCCTTTCAACTGTTTTCTGTACATCCTTTATTTACACACCATCTATAGTAAATTTATTTCCTAAATAAATAATGTTAGTACGAAACTTGTTCAATATGAAAGAAAAATCCAGAATCTAATATAATTGTTTTATCTAATTTATAATTTGTTCATGCAGGGATGGAAGTTTAGCCGAAGAAATATTTATTAGCTTAGAAAATCCAGGTACTGCAGCATATTCTGCATTAATTCAAGGAATGGCCAAACATTATCAGGTAGAAAGAGCATATCAACTATTTAAAGAAGCTGAACAAAAACAAATAGTTCTTTCTACTGAATCTTACAATGGTATTATAAGTGTCTCAAACTTCTTGAAAGAAAATTATGACTTGCGCTGGTCTTTTGTGGTTGACGTACTAGGATCTATGCAAAATGCTGGGGTGAAACCAAATTTGGGAACGTTAAATTCAGTATTGGAAGTTTTGAGTACATTGGGAATCAGCAGGACATGTAAAGAAAACGTTCTGAAAACATTACGAGAGTTTAAAGAATTAAGAATTGAACCGTGTCTGACATCTTGGTACTATGTTCTTATCACTTTTTGTAAAGAGAGTAAGTAGTGCATTTTTCTTTACCCTGACAAACATATAGGCTACAAGTAATAAAGACTAGCTGGCAGGATGTTTGAAATTGCAAATGAAAAATTTAAAATGAGTAAAGTTTGCATGTTTTGATATTTTAATACATTATTTAATTAAATACTTGAATATCTAAATAAATTATTACTTAAATGTGGAAATGCATATTTAATACCTAAATCTAGCATCAATTCACTTAAATAAGGTTGGAACCCGAAAAATTCGATTTAGATTCATATGCTAAAAACTGTCAGTATCTGCACTATATGATGTGTATATTATTTTGGTTTTAGGAGGACCAACAAGTACAATTTTAAATGACATTATGGTTCATATAGAAAATAAAGAACATACAATCCAAGATATAAGAGATACTTTCTTTTTTGTAACTGCAATGGATGTTTGCCGTAATCATCTCCATGATAAGAATTTAGCAAAGAGAGTAAATAATTTGCTTCTTTTTGGAAACAATTATAATTTAATAGGAGATTCTTTCAAAGAATCAATTTATTAGTAAGTGGACAAATATTTACATTAAGATAATGTTCACACAGAAGAAAAGTCATATGCTTTTCCATGTAAACTTATCAGAACTACAACTTTATTCTTAAAGATAATTCAATTCATTTATTTAGAGAGAAGTGAAGAAAATTATCTCGACACCTGAAAGGGTAAAAGAGGTATAAAAAGATTATATATATATATATATATATATATTTGGAATTGTCGTTGATAGCAATTGTATAATTAAAGAAGCGTGGCAATTTGCTATGGTCTTGTCAATTTTTCTAATTGTATGATGGATCAAAGTTTATAAAATAGAGGTTTATCTTTAAACTGCAACAAAAACAGATTCAGTTAAGGTTTCAAAAAATATCACACATATTTCCAGTGTTTAATTTTTCAGTTTACTTGTATTCATATACATAAAATTCGATCTTACTTCATAAATTTAACATCTTAAATGAATTATATGTACATAAATGTAGTTGTAAAAAATGGGGCATTTTAAGGTAATCAACAGTAAAATTAATGACTATACCAAATTTCATTGAAATAACATAGTCATAGTTTTGACATAAATTGACATGGAAAGCTTATAACTTACTTTTGTGTCAGCATCCACTCAGCTATTAAAATTTTCAAAGCAATCAATTTACATGAAAGCAATGTATAAATCTTTACTTTTATATTTTAGCCGCCATTATGTCAGCTTATTATGTGCAACAGAACCTTTAGATGAATTTATGGAAAACACTTATTATAAGTTAGTACCACATATTTATGTACCTGAACCTACTGTTATGAGTGACATATTGAAATCCATTGAAGCCAATGGAGCTGCCGACTACCTTCCTAGGATTTGGTCAGATATGATAATATTTGATCATACTAGCAGAGAAAATTTAATTAACCAAGTATTGCAAATTATGGTTGATAATGAACCCATGGATAAACAAGAATTAAAAGAAAAGTTTGCTAATGTAAGCTGGGATATCTTCAACAAAGTCGAAAGTCAAAATGAAAATAGGTTCCAAAAATTAAAGTAAGTACATACCAGGTCTGTAAATAAAGAACCAGAAAAATGGTAAAAAATATTTTATTCAAAGTATTGCCCATTGCTAGCTACACATTTTTTCCCATCTCAAAACTGTGAGCCATTTTTGTAAGAAGTGAAGCGCTGCTCAGCAAGTGCGTGTCCTATCGATGCAAATAAGCCAAGTCTGGTGAGTAAGCCGCATGCGAAAGTATTTGCCAACTAAACGCCTCAATCGTATCCTTTGCCGGTTTTGCTGTGTGCTATGGTGCATTATTATGAAGCAAAATCACTTTGTGTTGCCTCTTTTGATATTCTGGTCATTTTTCACGCAATGCTTGGTTCAAATCCATCATTTGTTTTCAGTAGCATTCAGTATTAAAGGTTTCGTCAGGTTTTAGTAGCTCATAATAGATAACACCCTTCTGATCCCACCAAACACAGAGCTTTGTCTTCTGTCCATAGCGATTTGGCCTTGCAGTCGATGTCGCTGGTTTGCTTGGAGTTACCCAAGATTTTGTATGCTTAGGATTCTCGAAATATATCCATTTTTCATCGCCAGTCACAATTCGATGCAGAGATGATTTTCTTTTGTACCTGGCGAGCAGCATTTCGTAAGTGGTTTTTCGGTTTTCCTGCTGTCTTTCATTCAGTTATGTGGAACCCCTTTTCCCACCTTCTGAATCTTTCCCATGGCTTCTCATGTCACATTAAATTGATCCGCGAGTTGTTGTTGCATTTCAGCAGCATCCTCATCCAACAATACTTGCAATTAGGCGTCTTCAAACTTTCTCGGTGGTCTTCCTCATTTTTCGTTTCTCACGTCGAAATTGCTACTTTTGAATTTTTTAAACCACTCAAAGCACTGTGATTCTCCAAGAGCATGCTCACTGTAAGCTTCGACAAGCATTCGATGCGATTCTGCAGCAGTTTTCTTCAGTTAGTAACAGAAAATCAATGCAAATTGTACTTTTCAGACACAAAATTCGACATGTTCAACGCTATAAAAAAATATATTGTTGTATGAAACTTGTATTGTTGTGAGTTAAAAGTCTTTGACAAATGTAAACACAAGAAAAAGGCACCAATGACGCGGTTTGACAGTCACTATATTGACAACTAGAGCCATCTATGAGCAAATTCTGGTTTCATATTTACAGACCTGGTACATAAATATGATTTCATAGATTCATTTTGATGTTTGATAATAATTGCCAGTTTTCAAGGATAATACACTTACTTTCATACAATCTAATAACTTATAGAAATATATTACTATGGGTCGAAGCATATCATTTGGACTTTATAGTTCTAATACTTTCTAATCCACATATTTACATAAAATTAGATTTTTGCTCTTTCTTATAACTTAACACAAAAAGTGATGTGTCCATCACATAACTTTCTACACTGTAATACTCAATATAAAGTTTGTCAATACTAATTATTGCAACCAGAAATTATTAATTAAAATTACAAGTAATAATTCAACATATATAATCTTCATAACCATTTATATCTATGATAATGGTTGAAAATAGAAATAAAAAATTTGGATTTGATGTAACATTTCTCAGGGTACATAATACACAATGTTAAACTTAGAGTAAATAACAAATTTTAAATATGATCCTTGTTAATGATTTATGACTGAACTGTATATCTACAAAGTTGTTCAAAAGAATGTAATATAATTCGACAGTTATTATCTATATCAACTGTCGATGTTCCATCCAATGTTGCACAGGACAATTTCAAGAGAAGTTACGTTAGTTCAATGAATGAAGTCAATACACTGATCCGGACTTGACCAAATCATGCTCTTATAGTCAAGGACTGGAGTGGGGGATGTGCACTAGGCCGGAACTGTTCCATTCGGATTGTTAATATCGAGTGTAGAAGGGGAGAAATCAGCCAGAGCGATCCTCCAAACAATGAGTTGAAAACCATTGTCCCTGTTAATATTGCTGGGGCTATTATAAACCTCAATGGCTTCTCTGAATTTTCTGGGAAACTTCGAATGCTCTCAGGCCAAGACTTCAGTATCTTGGAACATAATGGTATGACCTGTTTAATGACGATGTTCAGCCAAGGCTAGTTGATTAATATGACCAAGATGACAGTGTTCATGCTCCTTTAGATGAGTAGCAATTGTATGATTAGTTTATCTGATATAGACATTACCATTTCCATAGGAACAAAAGACCTGATAAATCCCTTTGCTTTGTAATGGGTTGACATCTTTTGAAGAAGAGAGAACTTGTGTATCTTTTGGTTTGAGGAGAATACTGTTTTGATCTCAAATTTTCTTTGTATGCGGACAATTTTGTCCTTCGACTCCTTGACGAATGGTAGATAAGCTGTTGCTTTCACCTCAGAATATATTTTACAGCGATGGCTAGATTCCTGAAACATCTTTTTGGCAAATTATATCCATTGGATAAAAGGGCATCGGTGACTACGCAACTCCTGGGAAAGTAGAGTTGTGTCACACAACATGAAAGCTCGCAATATGAGAGAATTAATCACAGATATTTTTTTATAGGGGTGATGATGTGACAATGCATACAAGCACTTATTGGTATGGATGGGTTTACGATAAACATGAAGATGTGAACCATCTGATCTACATTTTCAACAATACATCTAAGAAAGGAAGGGAGCCTGATAACTCAACCTGCATCGTAAAACGAATACTGCGATGTTGGGAGTTTATGTAATCTATGAAGGCATTTATTGCCTCTTGTCCCAACAATCATACAACAAACGTGTCATCTACGTAACGGAATCTAAAAATCGAAGAGGCATCAAAGGTTTATGTACTTTAGGTAGACCATATAAACGAGGGATTCGTGAATCATGGGAAATGAACTTCTGCACTTGTGAATCAAGTGTTTATCTTTTGTGACCAATTTCTCTATTTTAAAATCTTGGAATCATACATCTAACAATTGAACTTCGCCCGAAGCGTTGGTTTCTCTTGCAATTTTTAAGCGATGTAGGGACGGTAACATTATTCCCAAAGGTGCCTGATGCCTCTTCGACCGATTGTCAATGCAGTAGAGTCTCCCACATACAAATTTGGTTGATTTCTCCCCCCTTTATTAAGCAAATTTTTAGGACAATCTCAATCCTACATACGAAACTCTTCCGATTTTCTAGAACAGATTTCTAGTATAAGACTAGCTCCCATAAACCTAATGGTCAGCTTTGATGATCCGATATAGGGACCATTTTCCTCTGCTGTTGCCAATAGTTTTATTGAGGTATTTGACAGTTGGCATTATCATACTTTGATATAAAGCCCAAAGGCTGGTTCCGTTACATGGATGACACGTTTGTTGTATGGTCGTTGGGACGAGGGGCATTGAATGCCTTTTTAGATAACATAAACTCCTTTAACGGAACATGAAAGCTGTACTCGTCTTGGTCTTATTAATCAATCAGCCATGGCTGAACATCCTCATGAAACAGGTCATACTATTATGTTTCGAAAATCCCTTGAAAATGTCTATTGCAGCAGTGGAAGAAACATCAGCACTTATTAGAACCTCTACATGGTTTCCACCCATAAAAAACATTCTTATTCAAAAGAAATTTTTGGCGAGCGTATTCTGATATCAATCCGGCAGATTGTTTGCTTTTGAGCTATTTTAAGGAAAAGAGATTTTCTAAGCAATCCTACAGCTATCGACGATCTAAAAAATGCAATCTCACAACATAGAAGAAATTTTGTTTTTTGTTGAAGAACAAAATGGCGGACATATTCAACCTTTAAACTGAATTAAATAAACCCCTTTCCTTAAAGAGTAAGAATGTGTTTTTATTTATAACGTATAATGAAACTCTCTTTTGAATAACCTTATAAACATTTTGAATTTAAATTGTAACTTTTTAGTCAGCGGCTCTCTTCATTGACAGAAGTTACATTTTAATAATATATAGCATAACTTGGCTATTTTTCATGTAATTATTATGATTCTTTCGATTAAAGTTTACGTTTTTATTTGAAAAAAAGAGCAATATTAAAACTCTTCCCATTGTATGCTTGAAAACTAACTTGGAAACCCTCTAGCTACATATCCCAAAAGCAGTTGGTATCTTAAATAAAATCTTATATTCTACAAATCAAATTTCTTAAGTATTGAGTTTTTAAGTTATATTTCACACATAATTTATGTATGACATAGACAGGCAGACATCATGCCAGTAATGGATAAATCTGTTTCAGGAGACCCGAAATCATGTATGTCCGTCATAAACCATAATTTGATTTTTTTACAATTACAACATTTTCTCCTTACTATCCATAACTTGATAAATTAATAATAGCAAAAAATACTTTTTTCGACTAAGGCACTTATAAATAATTTTTTTTACATATATAAATATAATTAGATTAATTTATATTATTATAAAATGGGACTGTTTATATAAATACCTGAAAAATATTGATGTTGGAGTTTGAGGTATTAAAACTACGAAGTGGGTATGTCTAAAAAAGTTCTATTATAGCGTACTGCTAATGTTTCCCATATAAACTGCTTTATTTTTTTATTTAAAAAGGTTAATTTTTTATTATAGAAAATAGCTTGACTTTAATCATCATCCAATTTTTAATAAAAATCATTTTATTAGTAGTTACATTATTCTCTTTTACAGCGCTGGTTTAAAAGTGCCCTCAAGTCTCATTTAATTTTCATATTACCGCTTAAATCATTTGTATAAGATGTATAATGTGGCTAGTTTTAGGTTTTGAAAAAGGTTGTGTCTCCTTACGACAATTGCCGAATTTTTTTACATAATCATCCCTTTTCTGGAATGAATGTGTACTTTATGAAAGAATCATCTTTAGTATTTTTCACAGCAATATATTACTATAAATAATTAGTGTTAAAGTCCTATAATTCAGTAAATCTCTCTGGAAAAGCTATTGCTGCTGTAGAATTGATGGAATAAACTTTTTTGTACATGGAGTAATTTTGTAGTTGTTGTTAAATCTTTTATTCATGAAAAATAATGTATATAAGTTTTATAGCTCAGGCATTTTCTTTTGCGCACAGCATCCTTTTGTGTTACAACAACAGTGAACAGATTTAGTTTATTCATGAAGTCCATTTGGATACATTTCCCTGAATAATGAGTCTTTGCTCTAATTATGGGCAGACTTAGGACTCTCGGAACATTTTATACAGTGATGAGAAGGGTATTTAATATTACAAGGTCTGCATCTAAAATAAGAAGTGTCCATAATGAAGTGTAACATAAGCATTTCTTATAACCCTTATATGTTTAAAATGATTTAATATATGAGAGAGAAAATCATTGACAGCAAAATTTCCATGTTTGGGGAATGCTTTGGAATTTGCAAGAGATTGATATGATTGATCGGCAAAAATGGTGGATATGTCAGGAATTAGTGTTCTTCAGAACAAGTTATTGACAAGTGAAACTGACGTCATCCATCGTGTATCTAATTTTCACAAGGAGTCGTCTAAGGTGGAATTAAAATCTGTGGAAAGGAAGAATGAAGTTTTGCAGGCAGCAGCTAATTTTCACTGGGTTGGTAATCGTTTTCATTACTTGAAATAAACTAATATTACATTTAATGAAAATACATCAACTGTGTACCTCAATGAACACCTGGCAGCATGTTTACAAAGTTCTATTTTGTGCAAGGCGAGAGGCTATCTATATTTGGGGCTGTAAGATTCATGTAAAAAGGCCACTTCATGAGAAACTATCACAATTAGGAGGGAGGCACGGTTTTAAAATTATTTTTTTTTGTGTTTCTCTATCATTTTTTTCTGTATTTTTTTTCACTTATTCCTGTGCAGCATTTGTGTTGTTTCACTATGCAACAAATTCAAAATAAATCTGACATTGATTTTGGCAAAGACATGGCTGATTTACTTATTTCGCCCAAATATTTGATTTATGCAATCCATTGAGTTATAGCTTCTTTTAGGATCTGAAAGTTAATGAATTTGTGTTTCATTTTTTACAATAAAACAGTGTTAAATTAATGAAAAAGATTTTCCACTCAAAGAAGCGAGGTATAATGATTATATTGATCCTCATTGTCCACTGAGAAGATTTGTGAAGGATTGGGCAAGTCTTTTACTGTTGTCCACGATGAAACTCACCTCGGCAAGTAACAACAGCCACAAGTTACCTTGATACTTGAATGTTGTTTCCGTATAGAAGCTCTGACCAGTGCCAACGTTTTGTCCAGTGTTGCAAGGGACATTTTCAAGGCAAATGGATGAAATGTCGGCACTTGTCAGAGCCTCTACACGGTTTCCACCCGGAAACAACATTCATACAGAAATGAACCGTAGAAGTCTATTTAATTTACTACCTTGCTACTGTTTTTAAGTAAGCAGCAGTTCAGTGTGTTCTCTGTGATGCCCTTTGTCAGGGATCTTAACAGCAACCTTTAATCGTGTTTTAGATTGTCTTAAGAAAAATTATTTTACAATCGTATTCGACTGTTTGTGGAACTTTACTATAGTATATATTTGCGATAATCTGCTAATTATTGTAACACTTAAGTGTATTTCATAATTAAATAGGCAAACATATAAAAAAAATATATCTCTTTATAATATGATTTTGTATCAATGCGGAAAGAAAGACATCTGATGATTGTGACAGTTGTTCCATCATTATTTTCTACTAAGACAAAGGAAACAAATGGACATATGTGGCCTTCCCGTTGGAGTTTTGAGCACAATAATGATTTCTGTGAAAACAATTTTTCGTCAAGTACAAAAGATGGAAATATGGCAATGAAGATATCAAAAAACAGAGAACAGCAGTTACCAGCTGATTTATTTATTGACTTGATCGAATTAAATGATGTAACGGCAACTGGAATCTTCTTTGCTTTGATTTACCACCTGGAATCTGTCAGATTAGCACAGGAATACCTGAATGAATATTTAGTGTCTATTGTGTGTAATGGTGCAGCAGTATTGTTTACTTAATAAATTATTGAAAGATAAATTTCCATTAATAATTGTGTGGCACTGCGCTCATCATACTGAAATTATCTGTCCATGATACTGTCAAGACAATTTCTGGAATTAACAGATTCAAATAATTTATTGACTAGATATATGTTATTTACAATTCATCACCAAACACTAATCGAGAATTCCAAGCATGTGCTAACTGCCTTTATATGCAGCATTTGAAAATTGAACCAATATTAAGCACTTGTGAGTATCATCCAGTTTTCATTTAGTATTTGTCGTTTACTGTTGTTGACTTAGATAATATTGATGTTCATCAAGATTGTTGGGCCCTTTCTTCATGAGTTCGATACAACCAAATTTGTTGAATCTTTTGGGACATCACTCAGCTATGAGACAAAAAGCAAGAAAAATCAAACCATTGAACCATCTGCAGGCACAACTCAGATTTGGAGTTTATTACAAATATTTTTCAGTTAAGTTAATCTCTCTTGCATATAAACTTGGCTTTGATCCTACTGTTGAATCATAAAATAATTATGATGGTAAAAACAGTATTAAATACATGCCTTTTTTTAAAATAAAACAGCATATTTCTAGAAAAAAAGCACAGGTTAGACTTATTCTTTTTTCCATTACGAAAATCAGAATTTTTATGTAGATATAAAATTTCAAAGTAAATTTTAATAATTGGCAATTCTGAAAATTTTAACATAAGGGTTCACAAATGACAGTTCAGCAAATTTAAAATGTATTTATTTTAAAATGTTTAGTTTACATTAACACAATGATAAATTATACAACTTTACTATAATAGTTGTTTATATTTTTATATCTGCGGGAGGGTAGTCTAGAGTCCGCTGCTGTCTTCTCTAGTTTTCTGAAGCGGACAAGATGAGTCGAGTGTTTCGCCACATCTGCTATAGTCCGGCAATGACTAGATTGTTCTGGTCACTCAGTAGTATAGATACTTTGCAATAGCTTCGTAACAATATACTACATCATAAAATTTTTACTTCATTAACATCTTACATCCCTTTTATTACCCAATTGTAACAACTTTTACTCTATATCAATATAACATTTTCATTGTTTATTCCTCTAAATATCAAAACCATGCTGTACATAAAACTCTTTTACAGCACATTCATTTAAAACCCATTAATTTATCCTTTAATGAACATATTATATTTGGTAATTTATAAATTAATTTTAGGTTTACTGGTGAAATGTTAGGAAATATATTGACGGTACTGCTTAAGAATAATGACTTTGAAAAAGCAACCAAAGTTATGGAGAAGCTAGATGAAGGTCATCACACCATTGTTGGAGTTCCAAAAATATCAGCTTTGTCATTTTATGTAGATCACTGTATTACACAAAAAGCACCTTCTAAAGCAATAGTAAGTACATCTAAACTACTACATAACCTTTTATATTTCTACTTTGACAGGTAATTATTTTCTCATATATGGACAGCTTGAACTGGAAGGTATAGAAAATTCCAGTCCGATTTTTAAAATTTTCCTGCGAAATATTGTATTATATAAGCATTATAAATAGTTTAGAAGAAAAAAATGCTGAAAATCCAATTTTTATTTTAAAAATGAAAATCAAAAATTTGGTATTTATTTAACAGTCTATGATATTTTGTTAGAGAACAATTATTACACCTACGTTATCTTGGAGGGAAGTTTAACCCTTCTTTAACCTTTTTTAACATAACGTGGTGCATATCACGGTATTAGTGTAAAGGAAGTATATGCTATTGTACTATATATATTATATATATAGCCACATTTTTATATTCCTAAAATGTAAGCAACACACTATACAAATGTAGATTCGACATTGAAAACGATAGGATAAAAATTAAAATTGGCTCAGGAAAATAGTTCTCACTTTATTAGCTTCCTATAATACGTACAAATATAATAATATCAAAAACTTTTACATAAAACTTGAAACAAAAAGTATCGTTTAAATTACTGCTCCCGTTTTACGTAAATATCTCGTTACTTCAATTATTATAGGATATCAAAATACCAATAAAAATATGTACTCTATTCGTAAAAGTATAATAAAAATTATCAAAACAATACAAAGTGCTCCGTGAAATGCAGCAAAGTGAAGGGTTACATTACTTAATATATGTGTTATTTACTAAAAATTAAATTTTTAATGACAAACACTCTGTGAATTATACTGATTTTTGTTCATTCAATACTGTTATTTATATTTTATATTATACTTAAATTTTACATGTTCTTTTTTCAGAGCTGTATTCAGTATTGTGCAGATAGTGGTTTTGGTGAAGCAGAAACTTTGGCAGCAAAATTAGATAAAGAGCTTACCTTAGATGATACACATTTAAGTAAACTGGCAAAAATAGTAGGACAACATGTGTTAAAAACTCAAACACAAGGAGACGGAACAAAATAAATATATTTAGTATGTTTTTAAATATAGTTTAAAATAAGATTGTCTTTTATTAACCTGCACGGAGGATGATAGAGGTTCAGATGGCTAACTTCATACAGTTAAATCAATCAAGTGCAAACTCAACGCTCATAAAACAAGAGAAGCACCTAATTGTAAATGTAGCCTTCCTTAGAACTCGAAATAAAAAAGTGAATAACTTTTATTTAGAATGCTAATCAACAACACGCTTTAAATTTAGCACTGTTCTCATATTAAAGAGATATCACTGATAAACTGTGTTTTTTATATAATGATATGTAGTGGAACGTATGCGACGGAGGAATCCTTAACAGTATGATCATAAATTAGACTATCCACCTTTGATTAAGATAATAGAGCTTTAGTGAGTTTGCAATCCGCAAATTTAAAAAACTTTTGCTTTGTATATTTATATTTGAACCAAACATTATTCCTCTTATAATTAGTAATTACTTTCAATGTTTACTCTTTGAGGCTACGGATTTTAAGTGGTTATTTTTAACAGAATTTGAGCTTATAAAACGGATATATTTAAACAAAAAAAGAGGAATACGTCAGTTCCATTGCTGCATAACTTTCATTGCTGCATAACTTCTCCACATGAATATAATACTTATTTAATATTGAGTTGATTCACTTTTCCACGCAGCACATTATACATGTTCAAAGACAAAATTTCGTCTGATATGGAATCGGCAATTGCTACTAATATTTTATATTATAATTGTGGTACATCTGTTTTTTTTTGTATTCAAATTAATTTTTCTTATATGCACATACTCTTGGCAGTCAAGTATGAAACAACTAGGTATCGTCATTATTACATGTGTTTAATATAACGGACAACAAGATTTTAGCCAATGTTAATTGATTACACTGTTTGATACTATTCGTTCAGTTCAATTTGTAAATACTTATAGTTCCAAAAAGGAGTACAATTTATCAAAAAAGAGACTGGTTTTGACAAAGAGTACAGTACATCATAAAGAAGTACAAAACTTTTAAAAAGAGTTCGTTACCTTACAATTGAACTATTTTTTTTCAAAAGATATTTGAATTACTGAGTCAAATGCTTTACTTAGGTCCCAAAAAGTAACCTTAGCATACTCTCTTATCAAAATGTACGCCATCATGTCTAACATTGTTGTGGTAGTATTTTTTTTCTTTGCTGACCTGATTACTATATAGAGAAAAGGTTCCTATGTTCTAGGAATCTAACAAATCTATTTTTTGCTATTTCCAAGATCTTTAAAAATACAGATTTTGCAGACATCCAAATTTCCTTTTGTGTGTACAACTGTTAATAACTGAAGCAATCTGTTTTAACATTAACATGATATTTATGCAACGTTAAAACACGTTTTTTACATAAATATATACAGGTTCAATAAAGAAAAATTATAAACATTTTTTATTTGAAATATCAATCAGATACATTTATATTATATAAGGAGGTATCACTTTTTGATCTTTATGTATTTGGTACATAGCCCAAAGCTTTTCTGCAATGACTATCAGTAGAGATACTGTAAATCCTAGAAAAAAAAGAAAAACTATATTTTAATCACTGAAAAATAATTCTTATGAAAACAATATGTACTTAGCATGGAGTACATATAAATTTTACAATACATAGTTTCCTCCTGAGCTATATTGTTCTTGTTGAAGTCCAGTTCTGGAAAATATCAAACATCTATACCAGTTTATCTTAATTTTCATTGAATCTAGGAATTTTTTTCAAAATTCTGAAAAGGTCATAGTAAATACAATTTGAACAGGACAATTCAATGTAGAAAAATATTGTAATTAGGTGTATTAATCATTTTACTATTTGTCTTATTAATAGTTTCCACAAGGGTAGAGTAATCCCACTGCTTTTGATCTGACAACTTCAAAATTTCTCACAATGCACAAGAATGCTGTTCAAAGAAAACTATTTATGGTAATTTTTACTTAATGTGTGACATATAATATACCCAGTAATCTCTAGGTTCTAATTTTCATGTATTATTAACTTACCAAGAAATAAAACAAAGAAGCTCCCTTGCATATCATCAATATTGACAGTATGATTATTTACTTCTGTATGTTTCATTTTGAAACATCGATCTCTTTTGGGTAAATAATCGTTTAACCATTTCTGAATTAAACCAACTTGATGTAGCCGTTTAATTCTGTAATGAACAATAGATTAATGCCCATTATTAAGAAAGTAACAAAAAACTCTGCCTCTCACTATACACTTCATCAATGTTTTAAAAAAATAATAATTTACTTGCAGTTAAAAATGATATTTTTGAATATTAATGGTGAAAATACGTACTCTTTATTAATGGCATCTAAGTATGGAGTGTCTTGTGCAACTATCATAGCAAGCTGTTCATCAGTAAATTCGTCCTTTCCTACAAACAGTAAAATTACAAACATTAGTTGAATTTTTTCTTTCAAATGGCCATCCCATGCACCTTGAAAAATTCCCATTGAAACCTATAGCGTAAATGTGGACCATTGGAATGTGAGGATGCCAAGATCATCTCTCCAAATATTAAATGAACAGAAAGCCACCTAAGCACCCCGGCTAACCCATGGTCATATTAATTACTATTTCCATACAGAAATTTTCTCGCTTCTATGCAGTCATTTGGTAAATAAATATGTAATAAATAAACTCCATTAGACTGCATAGGACGGAGTACGACGATGAGTTCCAGCAGTGGCAGCTAATTTTCATTATCCCCAAATTCTTGATCAAATATGTTCAAATGTTTTCAAGGGTGCGAATTTTCGTCAACTCATAAGAACCAAAATAACAATAATAATAAATAATAATAATTTTATTCGTGATACCAACAGGTGTGAATAATACATAGCACAGAAATACAGTTCAGCGCCCGTACACCAGGCCAGCAGTGAAGTCTACAATACCTGACTCACAAGCATTCACCGATTCGTACTGTTTCCTATCATGTAGATACGACGAAAACCACTCCAGCGATAGCCCTCTACATGGTCTTGAGGAGCATACTCTTAAATGAATGTTTGATTAGAGTTTTCTCTTTATATATAAGTAATCCTCTAAGTGCCAGCAAAGAGGTCCATATTGCACTACGATATGTAAGCTCTTAAGACAGTTCAACAACGTGTTTGATTTGCAGCATATTCATGTACACGTTTCTATAAATAAAAAAGTTTATTTTTTTGTCAGATACACATTATTTCTAAGCTTTTTGTTCCACGAGGTAGAAAATGATTACAAATTATTTTCAACTATGCTTTTCAGATTTAAATATTTGTATACTAAAGCTTAAGTAGATGGATGACACTGGGTTTGGTAGATGATTCTTTAGAATTTGATTTATGCGATAACTGGTCATTGGACACTCATATGTCAAAAAAATCCTGCAGGCAAATATTCACGTAGTATATTCTTGGTATTACCATTAATGAATATTGCCTAAACTTGACTGAACAGTGTAGATGGGAAGTTGAAGTATGGACCTATTGAAATGGTCTGAGGTTAATAGTGAATTATTTTCTATCCCAATTTTTTTTGTTCCTAAAGTATTTTTTTACTAGGCCATTTTAATATGTCACTAATACTATTTTGCTTGATATGTTTATTGCAATTTTTATTATATTGGAATATGATAAAAGTTTATTTTATCAAAACCGATCTTATTATATCCTTGATGTATTGAAACATTGTAAAATCAAATTTAGTTGTCACACATTTAGTTCCAATTTGCATTAACATGGTTTAAACGGCTCTCAGTAAGTCATCAGGTTAATTGAGCATTTTTATAATCATCTTTAGTCTACAATAGCTGTGCTAATGTTTTGTGAACATTTCAATCTTAATACTGTTTTAACTATTTAGTTTGTAGCTTTTATGAGACATTTTTAAACAAATTTAAGTAATTTGAGTATGGTTGTGTTTTATTTCGAAGGACTTATGTGAACTATAAATTAATATTACGGTGCTGATTCTATCTTGTGTAAATAGAAGTAAATTTTTCGTATGAAAAATGAATAAATGTTTTCGTTTACTTTATTTCCAATAGCTGTGGATGTATGTGTGGAAACTTTTATTCTCGTGCGATGTAGTAGGTAAATAATAGGAATGGTAGATTTAGGTGAAAAGATGGATTTGAATATATTACGAAAACTATCTTATTATACACAATGAATTTTAGTTTGTAAAGTATGTATGCGAGTATAATTAATTTCGCGTATTTGAAACATAAGAAACTTAGAGAAAGTATTTTAGTTAAGCATAGTCCAGAGATAATCCGACCCTGGGAAGAGTTTAAACTGTTCTTTTTTTGCAAGCTGGTCTAGATTTGCACCCTACTTATTTATAAATAAAAATGTACTACTTGATGCACTGTAAATGAGAAAGTGTCACGTTTTTGTTGAAGTTAGCCCTACTGAAGAATGTCTGCATAGTTTCCTTGAGAGGTGGAGTTGTTTTCACTGGAGTAAGTCATCTTGTGGTTAGAATAAGGTATTTGTGGGATTTTTTGCATAATAAAGGTAATTAATTTCTCATACTTGAAATGTAATAAACTTATAGAAAGATACACATGAATATAATTAATTTCACGTATTTAAAATGTAAGAAACTTATAGAAATTATTTTAGTTGTAAGTGCGGTTCAGAGATTAACCGATCCTAGGAAGAGTATGAACTGTTCTCTTTTTGCTAGCTGGTCCAGAATTACACTGAAGCTCTTGAAGAATAAAAATATACTATTCGAATAAGATGGACATTTGTCTAAACAAAGTACCAACATTTAAGAAACACAGTACACATATTTACAGAGCAGTTGCTGTAAGATGGCGTAAACAGTAATTATGTAAATGTATATCTGTAATTCAGGTAATCTCTATTGTTAAACAGAATTTGATTTAAATATAAACACTTTGAAGTTTTGTGATTTTCTGAATGATGGTATCTTCCTTAATTAGTTAATAATCAATCATTAATCAATGAAAAAATGCTTTTATGTAAATCAAACAAAACAATTCGTCTTAAAAAATATCAATAATAATCAGGGTAACTGTAAATGTAACATTCGAAAATCCTATATTACTTTAACAAACACCATATTTGTTTTAAAATTTTAATGCAGTCAAGTTTTACTTGGAGATTGACAGGAGCAATTAATTCACTTCCTACACTCAAATCAAGGATTTATGTTTTTGGGTAGACTTATAAACTGCGTTTAATTAAAAAAGAGATTAATTCAAATCTGATTAGACAAGATCTATCTCGGACTTGATAATGCAAATATCTTGTGTTTTAAATATATGCTCGAAGATTTTTTCTGTAATGTGTGTGGGTACGGCATATATTCTTTATGAGATACAAATTATAGTAGCAATCTTGATTAAATTTCTTACTTAAATCCAAGCAACACACATAAGTTGTAACTAAAACTTGATTCTCTTATTTTTTCATTATCTAGTGCTGGAATTCATTCAAATTTGGAATTTCTATTATACACAGATTCATGTTATAGAGTGTAATAAAGAGATTTTGCTAAAAATCCGTCACCGTCAATTGTTATATATTCAAATTAACCATATCATTGTGAAGAAATTGCTACATCAAATTGCAAATTGTTGATGTCATTCTTAAGATAGAAAATTGTATGTTTTAAAAGACAAATTTGTCTGAACATTTTATATCCACTATTCTATTTTAGCCACTTTCAGATTAAGGCCCTACGCCCAAATGTGAAGTCTTCGCTACTGACAAGAAGACTGAATTCTGGGTGAGATTGTTAGTTATATTTTTACATGGAACCTGTGTGAGCTTTTGTTTATGAACTAGATTTATTTTTACATTCACATATCTCTTAGTGTGGCTGATTGGTCATTTCAGCAAAAATTAACTTTTAAATAAATTTAAAAAGAGCAACGGATTAAATCAGAATTAGTACAATAATATATATTTTTTTTTAATTTTTCTTGATATTTACATTTATTGAAGTACAGGAGCAAAACTCAGTGATTGTACTTTAAAATTAGGAATATAGATTACCTAGTGCTAAATCGCATCGATCTGTTGACAAAAACTGCTTTCTCATGAGATAGTGCAGTCTTATTTTCCAGTCCATATATACATGTTTACCTTGTTCTATCTTGCTCAACATTTCACTTGTATCCATTTTCTTCGTCTGCATTCCTTGATATACAGCTCTGTATTTTGGTTCATTTGTAAGCTAAAAAATAATAAACATAATCATTTTATTTATTTTTTGATACAAGGAATACCTTTAATTGTTCTTCAAGAAAACTGCCTCTTGAAATACTCCAGGTAACAGACTCTCGGTGTGTAAGTAAATCGTCTATTGTTGTTATTGGTATATCTATTTTTGGAAATGTCAAAAAAGCTACTAAATTTCCACAATATGTAGTAGTGATTACCAAAACAATTAACCACCATGTTCCCACCACTAACCTAGCACTATCGGAAGAAGGTAGATGCATGCCACCTAAAATCAGATAATCAGTTTGCTTTTGTATATATCTTTGCTACGGTAAAATTATAAACTTGGTTAATTTATAACAAACTAAATAGAATATAAACGAATTAATAGAGTTGGGCCCTCTCCAGCCGAGCTCCCTGTTGAAGATTGAATAAGCAGCCTCATTTCAGTTTCAAAGGGCTAAGCAGGCTAACCTACAGGGTAGACCACAGGCTTACGGAGAGGTGGTAGCCGAGTATCTGAAGGTAGCAATTATCACCGAGTGAGTTTTCTGCACTGCCCTCTCAACCTATGCATTGATCAGAAGATCACACAGAAGGGGTTAAGGCCAAAGCTTAAAGGAGCATAGCCAGTTGTAGATTTACACGAAATAATTGTCTCGGAGATGCAGTGACTCTAGACAAGAGGCGGTGCCCTAAAGATACAAAGTGACTTTGTGAGCTCCTCGCATGGATTTGACCAATTGAACAATGAGAAACTAGTGCTAACTAAGGCTTGCAGGATATTATGCATTTCAGCTCATAACTCAGTGGAAGGTATACAACTGAGAGCTGCACCGGGGCAGCTATTGTACTTCTGAATAAATAAGGAGACAAGACAAGAATGAGTTGTGGCAGTACTACAACCTCCTTCAGCTGGTAATTTGGGCTGCGGTGAGATGATTCCAGCTCAGTAGGGAACTAACTCCGAGAGACTTATATTTCTACAGACTAGAATTCATCACTGCCGGGTAACTTTGGCCACAAAATATCTTGTCACAAGAGCCATGGTTCCTACAGAGAAAGATTAGTCTTTTTGGCAACTCCGACTCTAAAGTCATGGCGTTGGAAGGTAACGATAAGTTACGCAAGCATATCATATTGAGAAGCACTAATGTGTTTTCGCTCTAACTGTTTTTCACCTGGAAATCTAATCATAACTAGTCTTGAGTATGGTTGCATGATGAACATAGCCATCATCTCTGTGTACCCCCATATGACACTACACTTCAGTTTCTCGACTTGAAAGGTAGATATTTTGGTGCGTACTGCTGTGAATGGTGGCTGCAACTCTGTCTTACAACGTGTGAGGTAGCATAGACGTCAATTTAAGAGATATGAATCTTTTAGAATGTCTTATGGCTAACAATTTACGCCGGTCTTTCCCCACCATCTTTAGTGCGTCTTGATCATTAAGCTCAAATTGAGCTAAAATCTTGAAATGTACTTTTCAGTGACTTATAGCTAGGGACAATGTTCGACCTTTCAAGAGAGAGGGGGCCCACGATCAATGTCTCAAGTAGCTAATGAGAAATCTTCTTCAGACTGGTTTACATTGTTGCCAGCACCATATCCAAGGAAAAATTTACCTTAAGTGGTACACCGCAAATTTTGCGTAGGCAAGTCTTACATTTAAGTAGAGCTAGAGTAAGTTCTAGCTTAAGATAGTATATTGATATAACGACAATCTCAAATTCATTGAAGGGGGAAGCTTAAACTAAATAAATGGAGACTTTTCAGTAAAGAGAAAATGCAGCATCAAAGGTGAATACTTTTATCCTGGGAGTTAAAATCAAAGAACAGTCAGTATGCCAGTGGTGGTGAAATCATTTGATGAAGAATACCCTCAGAATGTGACTGTAGGGATAATACCATTTGGTGGAAAAATTGAAAGTCTGAACGAGATCTCAGGACCAAAGACTACAAATTCCATTTGAGCTAAGATATGGTGTCCAAGAAAAGCACGAGCTTGGCAGTGTGGAGGACTGTTCCATCAAGAATCCGGACGATCGTACACGAAAAGAAAGATGACACTGCCTGACCTGCTTCGCGACCATTTCTCTGTCTGCGACTGTTTTGTGTCTTTTTGCTATGTTGTGTTTGAAAGCGACGGAAACATCGCTGATCTCCAGGGGTAGAGTTATGTGGGCCCTCAATACATTCTTGTCGTAGACATAGAGGTAACAAGTAGACCTCTGATCGAAACATTCAAAGGCAATCAGGCTCCTAGAATACACTGGTGTCTTTGAGGATGGCAGTGCTTCTAACCAAGCCTAGGAAGGAGGTGTATAATATAGCGCTTATAAGCATGTAAGCCTTACCTCCTTTTTAAACCACAGATGTGATTTATACATAAGAGGTACTATCTTGCCGATAAACCCACTGGATGAATGATAACATTTTTACATTGTAAGCAGAGCTGAAGGTGCGTTTGACGCAGTAACGAGTAGGGTAGTAGCAGTCTCACACAAGGTTGTGACAAGTTAAATTGTTGACGTTCCAAAGTACCAGATAGTTATATAAGAGGGGACTTAGTACTGGCTGGCTGTCTGGTTGTTGTAACAATAAGAAGAGATGGTTAATATTAAAAGGTCTAGGCTGATGATCTGGTGATTTTTCATGTAGGCAGTTAGGTAGAAGCACTGTTTGAGGGCATACAGAGCACACATAAGTTCAAAGAAATTTGGTATACCGAGAAGGGATTATAAGTCAGTCCAGGTAAGAAGTGGGAAAAAGGTAGTGCTTTTGGATCTACTGTCACTAGGGATGTACATTAAGATTGAGACTGTTTAGGCAATATCGTAGGACCAGATAATAAGTAATCTCTTTTTATTTTAGTTAAAACCAAATTTGAACATTAATAAATTAGCTGCGAAATTGGTTAACAGGAGTAATTATTTTATATATAGCACAGTATTCTTCAGAAATCGTTAATTTACACTGAAGAATAGCATAGTGAGCTTGAATAAACATTATAGCACATAATTCGGCACGAAGACTCCGACGGCCATAGAAATTAACGTTTGACACTAAGAAGCCTCAAGTATAAGGTATAAGGTAACGCAACTATCATAATAGACCGCGCCGCATGCGATGAAAAAATGTTGTAACTTCTCTAAGATGCCATATAAAAGCCCCTAGATCACAATCCAATAGAACAGAGAAAGCAGTGTCATTGATAATGAAAACTTCACATCTCATCCCGAATGGATATACCGGAGGATATACAAACCGGAACTTCCACTACGACTTATTATAAGTACCATTCAATCTCCTACCTACCGCTTGTCAAACTGTTCAGTTTATTGAATAATCGTTGTCATACATCAAGAGCTCCGTCCACTTCATAGGGAAGATTTCTAATATAGTTCTAAACAAGAACAATCTACTTGTTAGCTTTGATGTAGTTTCTCTGTACCCGAAAGTTCTTCTTGCACGTTTCTGTTCCCATTATTTGCCAGCTGCTAGTCAATGTGTCACTTCCATCCACCATAGCCTCTAAGAAGCTGTATGTCTGAGATCTATATACTTTATGTTTGGCGGTGAGTTCTATGAGTAAACATCTGGCAATGAGATCCCCACTTTTCACGGTTATTGCAAATATTTTTATGGAAGCTTTCGAAGAAGAAGTATTAACATCTACCTTACTTGCTTGAATGATACATTCGTAGTATCGCTTCAAGGACTGGAGACTTTTCCTCTAACACATTAATAGTTAACACACCGATATTCAATTTTCGATTGAAGTTTCTGATGCAATCCCTTTCTTGGACATTCAAGTTGTCAGGTGTGTTAATGGCAGATTGGACCATACACACTAATAAGTACCTGTATACAACGTCTTGACACCATTTCTCATTGAAATTATCAGTTGTTGATTCTTTTAACTACAAAGGTTGCTGTCTCAGCAAAGAAGATAAATTATTCGAAGCAAGATTACAAATATAAATCTTCAGTTATACAAAGGATCATCCAATATTTAAAAAATTCTACTTTGCCGTGTTACTTGCCGTACGTGAAGAACCCATCCACCAATGGATATAAGCGAAATTATTCCTTCAAAAGATTCCATTCCCCTGCAATCTACTGGAATATACAGAATTCCATGTACATGTGGTTTAGTGCGTATAGGTCAAAGAAAAATAATGACCTCCACTCGCTGCAGAGAACCCGAAAGGCAAACTCATCTAACACATTTTATAATTGGCGGAACATAATTTGGAAGCAGTCCAAAATTATCTTTTCAAAGACATAAAAATCCTCACCCAATCATCTACTTATATTTTTTAAATAATAAGAGAGTTCATCAAAATTTATAAACATCCGGACAATTCAAATCACCCCCTTGTGCTTTCGTGAAAGTATACACTATGCAAGCTTCGGTCAACAGAAAAAATTACCTCACCACATCCCAACCAAAAGAGACAGACTCAGGGATGTAAAACTCTAAGGATTGGTGATTACTATTCAGACGATGACTAGCACATCTAAAAACTACATATCTTGATAATCTCTTCTGCAACAGTGAAGGAAACATCGACAAGAAGAAAAGCCAACACACTATAATCTCCCGGAAAATCTGAAGGTATTCTACCACATATTTATAGCAATGATGAGCGAGAGTCTATTTTATTTATAGCGTATGCGAGAGCTGCGAATCTAAGAAAGTCATGATATCATTTATAAATATATGTTTTTTTTATACAGCTACAATATATATACATACACTGGAAGGGAGCTTTAGCGGGTCACTATTTTATTTTATTTAATTATATTATTATACTGGATATTGCTTGTAGTTGTTATAATAGCAAAAATACAACAGTGTAAGCAAATTAGTATTTAAATTAATAATGATTAGTATTTCAATGTTGTTTCCAGGTGGAAACCATGTAGAGGCTCTAATAAGTGCCGACGTTTTGTCCATTGTTGCAATAGACATTTTCAAGGCGAATGATGTTACTTCAACGAATTAAGTCAATGCACTGATTCAGACTCAGCTGGACCATACTTATATAGGCAAGGCCTTGAGTGGGGGATGTGTACAATCAGACTGTTATTATCGAGTGCAGGAGGTGAGAAACGAGTGAGGGGGATTGAAATATGGAAATTGGCGACCTGGAATGTGAGAGAGATGAACGGTAAAGAGGTAGAATTAATCAAAGAGTTTGAAAATATGAAGACAGAGGGAAAAGAGATAAATTACTTGGAGATGAACATATTTGGATATATAGTGGAGTACCTAAGGAGTAAAGAGCTGCAGCTGGTGTGGGAGCGATAATAAACAAGAAATGGGCAAAATACATAAAGGAATGGAACGTGCATATACAGAGAATCATGACCGTAACACTGGAAATAGAAGGAAAGGAAATAACAATAATTTCAACATTCGGACCAAATGAAGATGAAACAGTAGTTAAAAAAGATGAGTATTGGGACATACTAAGCTTAGTAACTGAAAGTAGTAAAGGAAGTATATTTGTAGCGGGGAATATGAATACAAGAGTAAAAAGAAAGAAAGATGCTACGGGAGTGATCGGAAAACACAGGGAACAGACAAGTACTAGAGATGGAAGTAGACTTACAGATTACTGCTTACTGAACAATCTAATAATCACAAATATATTCTTTGAGCACAAAAACGTACACATAAAGTATACTATACTTATAATAACAGAAAAGGGAAGTCGAAATGAAGTTACAGATGTAAGAGTCATGAGAGGACCTGAAATATACATCGATCATTATATGGTGGTAGCAAATATAAAGAAAGAGAAAGCACCAAAAATGAGCAGTAGAATAAAGAGCAAAGTTATAGATCAAGAAATTCAAATAAGCTACAAACTACACGAAAGGAAAGCAGCCCAGAAATATAGAGAACTTGTTGATTATAAGATAAACAAAACAAATAAGTAATGACATAGAGATAGAGGAACTATGGATAAAATTCAAAAACATTGTAAAGGAGTGCGTGAGAGAAATATGTGGATCAATAAAGATGGGAAACAGAAAACAAAAGACAAACTGGTGGAACCAGGAAATGAAACAAGAAGTAGGACTAAAGAAGAAATGGTGGAAGGTCGCAAATAAAGTACAAGAAATACAAGAAACAGAGTTTCTCTGTTTCTTGTATTAAGACCTAGTAAACAGGAAGGCTGGGAAAAATTTGGGGAAAAAAATGAAGGAAAACAGAAAAACGAATCAAAAACTGTTTTTTAAAGTAATCAAAAACATCAGGCAGGGAAAAACAACACAGATGAGATTTCTGAAAATCTTTGTTTTTCAGAAATCTGAATGATAACAGACGACAAATTGATAATGGATAGATGAAACAAATTTTTCCAAAAACTACTAAATGATAGCGCAATAGAAAACGAAAACAGCAAAAGTGAGAATAACATACCAGAAAATGGAGAACTAAACTAAGACGAAATAGAAATCGAAGAGGTAAAGAAAGCAATCCAAACATTGAAAATGGTAAAGCGGCGAGTCATGATAGAATATCTGCAGAAATGCTGAGGAATATGGGAAATACCTAAACAGGAAAATATGTAATGAAGCATGGAAAAGAGAACAAATACCAAAAGATTGGGACGAAGGTATGATAGTACCATTACATAAGAAGGGAGATATATGAGAGTGCAGCAATTATAGGGGAACTACACTATTAAACATTAAAAATATATGAAAAAATCTTAGAAAGAAGAGTAAAACAGTACACAGAATGCCAAATGGATGATGCGCAAAGTGAATTCAGAAAGGGGAGAAGTACGAACAACCATATATTATGCAAGAATACCACCAACTATGTTGTGTGTAGGTACATTAGATTGACAAATTTTGAAACAAATGATGGACTAAGACAGGGTGCAAGTCTTAGTCCAACGTTGCTTAAAGTATATATGGACGAAATAATTAAAGAGTGCTACTTGAACCTGGGGAAAGTAGATGTTTCATTGTGTGCTTTTGCAGGTAATTTAGTGCTGATGGCAAAGTAAGAAAGAGTTATACAGGACAGTATAAATGTATGGAACGAAACATTGAAGAAACACGGAATGAAAAAAAAAATAAACAAGACTAAAATAATGATGACAGGCAGAGAGGAGGAAGATACCGATATAGAACCAGAAGGCGGAAAATCGAACAGGTTCAAAAATACAAAAACCTTAGAACTACAGTAGAAATATCGGGAAACTAACATTAATGAGAGAATTGAGAAGACAATGAAAACGTACCATATGATGAGCAGAAAGTTTATAAGAAGGAAAGAGGTGCAAAGAAGACAAAGATAACAATAATCAAAGCGGTATTTAGTCCGATTTTAACTTATGGATGAGAGACATGGGTGCTAACAAGAAGGACGAAAAGTAAGATGTAAGCAGTAGAAATGAAATGCTTAAGAGCGATCAAAGGAATTACAAGAAGAGACAGAATAAAGAACACAAAGAAAGGACCTAGAAATAAAATCATTACATCAATCATACATTGAGGAAAGGCAGCTAGGATGGTGGGGACACTTACAAAGAATGGAGGAGGCGAAAACAACTAAAAGGATATGGAGAACAGGAATACAGGAAAAACCACAAAGAGGAAGACCGAGATGTACATGGGAAAATAATATAGAAAAGTATATAATGGAGAGAAATAGAACACTGATGGAAGCAAAAAGACTGGAATAGATCTTTATATTTGTAACAAAATGGTTTTTCCAACATACCAGAGAACAAACTGTATTCAATAGTTTCTAAATTATATTCGTGATTTGACTAACTGTCAATAATTATAATAGCTGCTGACGAATGTGTGTGTATGAGTGACGGGGACTTCTCTTCCCGTACCTTGTACTATAGAAGTTATAGGAAAGATAAAGTTGGGATGAATGGATGGATCTGAATGTTTTCACACACTGTCTTATTTTACACAATTAATTGTAGTTTATAAAGTAAGTTCATGAATACAATTAATTTCACGTACGTGACCTGTAAGAAACTTATCGAAAGTTTAACAAATGAGTTAGTATATAAAATCTTCTACATTACAACATGATCAATAATTGTACTTCTTCCTCAGCCAGTACTTATCCACTCCTGAACGTAGACCGCTTATATTTTCTTCCACCTTGCTCTGGCCTGCATCTTGTGGAACAATTTCCTCCC
>JAWQRN010000432.1:0-29752 GCA_033557685.1 Sperchopsis tessellata
AAAGATCGTGCAAACCATCAGATATTTAAAATATATATTTAGAGAAAAGCATTTTAAAGTAGTAAAATTCTCATTCTGTAACTAATTTTGAACATATTTAAAATAAAATGAATTTAAAAAAGCATCACATTAGCTTGCGAAACGTCAGCATTATTATTTCAACAACCATATGATCCCAAGAAATTAACAGTACCTATATATGAATTGTTAAGAAAAATACAATATATATATATATATATATATATATATATATAGGTAGGAGATTTTAATATACACTATAGGTGTTAGAGGTGGTGATATGTTCAAAAAGAAAAGGGCATGGAACTTGACTAGCGCATGTGTACGATAGTAAGGCATTGCAGCTAATGTGGAAGTTGATAGTGATGGCAAAGTCAAGTGAATGTGATCAACGGAACTATTTATTGGTGGTTACAAGAAACCCTAAAAGATATATTTGAAAAAGCTGCGTTTGATGAAGGCCAGGAGGCTTCCGGGAGTTCTAGAACGTGGATCTAAGAAGCTGGTGACTTAAGTTAAGACAGGTATATGCACTATAATTGGTTTGCTAAGAGGGCATGATCTGAGAAGACTATTGCTTAAGATGTGGTATTCTGGGAACTTCTTATAGGGACTATGGAGAGGCAGCCAGATGGCACATTTTGGGTTATTTGCTTATATGTCCTAGCAGAAAGTTAAATTTAAATACCTAGGTGTTACCATAGATTGGTGATGAAATTTCCGGAGCCACAAGATCCTTGTGTGAGACAACCGGAAAATTCTTTAAAAAAGACTACTTCTACATAGCGACTTTAAAGTATTAATAGATATTAAAAAATAGTGTCGGCAACTGCGGAATATGATTAGTGCGCCCTTCTTTGAACTCAGAAACTGCATTGAGATCTTAAAATTGGCACAGCGATTGAGTTTGGACTTAGAGAAACACCAAAACTGTTGAATGGTGAACAGATCCATAACAATTCCCTCATTAGTGATTTAAACTTACTATAAGCGTCTCAAGCTGCTTCTTGAGAAACAAGTGTAAAAAGTGCATATCTACCCCGGCTGTGCTATTACATATTATTAGGTGAGTATGCCCGAAATCCGCTGAGTAGCCTGAATCTCCAACACAAAACTAAATACCCACCCACTTAGGTGAACAAATCGTCGATCGTTATCGAATTAGACTTTTTTGAACCGAAATACAGCGTAAGACTAAGAGGACGGCAATGACAGGTGGGACCGAAAATTAAGAAATTAGTTGAGAGTCAGAGGTATGTGAAGACAGCACAACCATGACGAGTGGAAGGAACTTGGGTAAGCCATTATTAATGAGTGGCTAAATAACGACTCAAATGATGGTGATGAATCAAAAACAAAAATATGTAATAATTCATTCAAAAAGTAATTTCAACATGAGGCAATTTTTATTCGTTACATCGTTACTAATTTACATAACTAAATAACGCATTTCAATTCATTTTTACTAACTATCATTTTAAAGTATGCTATAACTTTATGTTTTGTTAACAATTTACTAATTTATATTTTTGGCAAATCTACACTTGCTTTGAGATTAAAAGTAAAGAACCCACTTGTTAAATTGTACAGGGATACACATTCACCAACAAAAAAAGCACATGTTTCGTACGTGAAATTTAGTATATAAATTTTTAATTTTGATCCATTTTCAGTGTGTTCGTTTGTTCGTGGCACCAGCTATCAGGTTTTAAAAATTCATTAACACGTTTTCTATTTTCTTTGCACGCATACACACGAATGTTCACGTATAAGCAATCTTGCTCACGACACTTCTGTTTTTCTCTTTAATAAGGCACCTCCAGATATTCCAAGCGGTATTCTATTCTCTAAAAGAAAACAGCTTCTCGCTTGGTAGAGCAATTAGGAAAACCTATATATTTGTATCTTGAAGAACGAGAGAGAGTAAGAGAATGAGAAAGAGAGTTCAGGGGAACATATCATATCGGTTAAATCGAAAGCGAGCATGTTTCTTTTATCAATTTATCATTAGAAATTGACAGCCAGTCACAGGAGTAAAAATACCGTGGCCAATATCAATACTCGCCTCCTAAGGATGAGTGCTAAATTTTATTTTTTCCTTTGCGTTGACACATGTTTTTCGGAACTGCGAAATTTCCTTTTGTATTACATTCGTATTCTATCAAAGATATGGATTTTACGTAAATATAGCAACCACATAATGAATTTTGAATCTATGTCTATAGTATTACTACTAGATTAACTTAATTTTATAATATTTTATAACTATAATTATAAATCAATTTATTGAACCAATGCATTATAACAGTACTAGCGAGAAAGTAATTACATACTCACTAACCAAAAAATATATAATAAGCAGGCATGCGCACAATACTGCATAAATAGTCTATTTTACTACTGAAAGCGATCAACGTTTGATTAAATGTAGAATATCTTTAAAAATTATG
The DNA here is from genome assembly GCA_033557685.1 of Sperchopsis tessellata. NCBI lineage: Eukaryota > Metazoa > Arthropoda > Insecta > Coleoptera > Hydrophilidae > Sperchopsis > Sperchopsis tessellata. Next base: position 2,469 of record JAWQRN010000432.1, read on the forward strand.
TTAGAATCCTGTAGCAATTGAATAATCTGAAATCTAATCAAGAGGTGCTTTGGCTAACTCAAGACCAAATTTGCTGATATGAAAGAATATAATGTTATTGATGAGTGTCATACATAAATGTATATACACAGCCATTGTGGGGTTGATAGTCCTCCACAGGGCACCTTTTCAGGTGGCGGAAAGGGGAATGAATAAATAATTGAGTCAAAAGCTTCGAAACAGGACTGATCGAAATAGAAGACTACACAAGCTATGAAAACGTACAGTGAACATAGGGATGTAGAATTTTAAAAGATTATCAAATAAACTGGAGGTAGTCAATACAATACAAGAAGCAGGTAAATAAGTTATAATTTCGCTCAGCGAAGCCAATAAGAAAGGAAATGATATATATTAATGTGGTCAGGCGAATCAAAGTCAGAAAGAGTAAGAACAGGGGTAGAAAAATTAAAAATAATCTATCGAAAACATCAATTATGTGAATGAGGGATGCATGATTTCAACTATAGTACAACATGGAAGAATAACCAATATAAATGCAGTATACACCAACAAATCACCTGTCAGAGTGCATGAAAAAACATAAATAGACGTATATTACCACAATTGGCCGGATAGTCGAGATTAACTCTGTGGAGAGGAAGAAGGATTTTTAAAAAGTCAATATAAATCCATATTACAATAAAAAGCAATACTCCAATGGTAATGAACCATTCTGGAGATCAAACACAATGTCAATATTAGAAAAGCAACTCCGATCAGATAATATAGAAGGAATAGACTATATAACAGAAAAACTATACGGTGGCAGAACTGGGTGCGACACCTAGGGACCGATTGAGTAACTATTAAAATAACAACTATATTAATAGAGGAAAGGTTGAATGCATATAATAAGTGCAACACGGTGGTGAGGAAGTATAAAATAAGGAAACCCACACAATGAGTATCGAAGAAAAAAGAAACAATATCAATATTTGATTAATCAGGGTATAAAAGAGAAAAAGATTGTGTGTTTTATTAAAATGGCGGTAATGTGTTATTTCACCAGTATTTTTAGTGTATTGTTATGGATTATTAAACTGGCTTCATGGTTCAGATGTCTCACTCCTCTTTATTTCTTTTTTTGAGGTATTATTTTTTGCCATAGGCGAGCACTTTTTATCATCACTTATGAATTCTTATTTTTCTTGTTATTTTAGACCCGTAAAGAAGAAAGAAAACATACCAGAGAACTTATGAACCTCAGGAACCTTAAGGAAGAACGGCGAACTAAACTCAATACAACATAGGGAGCTTAACAAGGAAATAACAAAGGAGAATAGAAACGATATCCGTCGATACAACACAGAACAGATGAAAAAACAACAAAAGTATGAAAGTGCTAAGAAGAAACCTGTCAAATGGAAGATCTGAAATATTTAAACTCAGGGACAGAAAAGGACAACTAACCACAAGAAGAGATGATATACTGAAGTTAGCAGAAGAATTTTACTCAACCCTATACAAGAGCTGGTTTCAACAACCAGAAGAACCGCTACAAGTTAACGTCGAGAAAATAGGGAAAATAGTGAACCAGGGGTCAGACGACTTTCTAAGTATTTCGATAGCTGGATTTGATAGAGCTCTTGCAGATATGAAGAATAACAAATCCCCAGGTGGAGATGGCGTGGTCGTTGAGTTCGTAAAACAAGGAGGGAATGATCTACTCCTTGCTTTGAAGGCTCAATTTAACACCTAGCAAATGGAACAACGCCTCTACAGTTATTTTTACCAAGATAATCACGAAAACGTTGAAACCAAACTTGACTTTTGTCAAGGGAACAGGCTGGATTTAGAAAGGACTACGGAACTAAAGACCATCTCCAGGTAGTAAAAACTCTGATTGAAAAGTGTAATGAGTACAAGAAGCCCTTAGTACTAATATTTATCGACTTCGAGAAGGCTTTCGATTCAGTCGAACTACCCATTTTAAAAGCCTCTCTAGATCAAGCACGAATAGACTGTCGATACACAAGGCTGATCGAGTACATTTACCTAAACGCTACAGCAAGCATAAGATTACATGACAACACCAATAAATTCTTAGCTCGGCTGGGGAATTCGCCAAGGGGACAGTATCTCCCCTAAACTTTTCTGTTCTCGAATTTGCTTTTAAAATGGTATGCTGGTATAATCTGGGAGTCACAGTAGATTGAGAGCAACTTAACCATATAAGGTTTGCAGATGACATCGTCCTTATAGCGGATATCATCAAGGATGCAAAAATGATGCTTTCAGACCTGAAAGACGCAACAGGAAAAATTGGCCTTAAGATAAACGTCAACAAAACTAAGATCATGACCAACCTAATACTAAGTGACAAAATTGGTCTAGATGATGCAAATATAGAACTAGTGTCTTCCTATATTTACCTGGGACATGACATACGCATATGCCGTGATAACCAAACGTGCGAGATACAGAGACGCATAGGCCTAGGATGGGCAGCATTTGGAAAGCCTTAGGAATATATTTAAGATCAAACTACCAATGTGCCTAAAAAGGAAAGTTTTCGAACAATGTGTGCAGCCAGTAATAACGTATGTGTGAGAGACTTTAACACTAACAAAGCGATCCGCAGTAAAACTACATGTTACAGAGTAGGAAACGAAGACCTCAGACAAAGAACACGTGTCTGTGACATAATAACATACATCTCTAAAATCAAATGGAGATGGGCACGACACGAGACCCCGTGCCGATCAACAGAACAGAGGCAGACCACCAACCCGATGGTCCGATGATATTAAGAGAATTATACAAAACTGGATGCAGGAGGCTCAGTATCGAACTCTATGGAAAGAGTTAGAGGAGGCTTATGTCCAGCAGTGGCCTGAGATAGCTGGATGATGAAGATGAAATAAGAAATAATACTATATCGAAAAGTCGGCGAATGTAAAGAGAATAATCAATATAAACATTAATAGCTAATTTCTGGCTTTTTTAAAAATGGTTAAAACCTGAAAATCAGAGAAAAATTATATATTTTTTCTCAACCATTCGCTTATTAGTTAAAGAGTTTGTAACAAATTAAAGTCGATCTGTCTAAATGCAATGTGTATGTTGTGTAAACTCAATGAGAAATAAATCTCCAGGATCAGCATTTTAAAGGAAAAAAAATCATGCACTATTTCAGTCATAAATAAATTTTGTTCGTATAAAGAGCTATTCCGTTATATTTCAAGAGCCATTGGCAGTGTGTGAGTATCTTATCTGCTCCTTTAATATAATATCAATTATGTAGAATTGTTACAGCCTATCAATCCAATGGCGAGTCCACTATTATTTATGTCTATAATTTCATATAATAACAAGCACAGCCAGTACCAAAAGTGTGTGTGGAAAAGATGTGACAACAAATGATGTATGCCTTGGGATGGATCTTAATTAAAAAGTGATGCTGATCACCTGGATATGCTAGCCAATGTGTACATCAAGAGCCCACTTATATAAATGGATATATTTTACCGGACATCGAATATCGCGAAAACACATCTTACATTTTTTTGTTTGAAAATCAGGGTGATCAAGTGAATTATATATTAGAATTTAAAAACATAAACATTTTAATATATTAAGAATAATAAATATTTATGATTTCATAACATGCCATAATAATACCAATGCTTTAAAGATATACCATAAATGAACCATTTTCTTTAATGAACTTCTGAAAACGTATTAATTGTAATAGACTTCCACGGATATTCTCTATATAAATTTTAAAAATCGTGTAGATGCTCTAATAAGTAACTGTTGTAAGAGATATTTTCAAGTCGAGTAATATTACTTCAACAAATGAAATCAATGCACTGTAACATCACTCGCATTGTAAAATTTCCCTTGTGCAGTGGACGAAACGTCGGCACTTATTTGAGCTGCTGAAAAGGGTATTTTACAACTGAGCCTTATTTACCTAAACTTGCTAGCTGATTTTAGTGTATTTACCTAAAGGGTTACCTATTATAAATGCACTATATTTACTAGTTACCACCAAAAGGTACAGAAATTTCAAATACTAAATAGTTTAGAGAGAAATAAAAAGTACAATAAAAATGAGAAAATGAAGGCGAATATAGGTTTTTTCGGATATGTACACGACAAAAAGAGCATTATATTTTACAATTATTGCAATAACTAGAAACCACATATTGTTGCGTTGACATAGACCGCACACATGGTAGTATTCCATTCCCAGGTCTAGACCGAATAGGTAATATTGTGATTGAAAATATCCTCAAAATAAAATAGCGTTTATATCGTAAGCGATCATCTTTATTTTAGTAATTTATCATTAGAAATTGTTAGGCAATCGAAGCAGTTAAAATAGCCTGAGCTATATGAATATTTGCTTTAGAAAGTAACAAATATTATTTTTCCCTTTGCGTTGACAAATATTCGTGTGTACTATCAAATTCCATTTTTATCATTCTAATACTGATATTTCCGAAAGGTAAAAATAAAAATAAATGAATACTAACAGAGAGCATAAATAGATAACGTCAAAATTGTTATGTCATACTGAATTCCTCTAAGATGATTCGCTTGTAGATAAATTGGATTAATAGTGAGGGAAACCTGTCACAAACAAGTATAATGTAGCGATGGGAATACCAAGATTAGCAGTGTCCTATTTATTTTGCCCAATAAATGTAAACTTTTCAAAAAAAATAAATGAAAATAAAATGTTACTAAGTGATTCTACAAATTAATATTTCCTCTATGTTAATAAACAATAATTCATTTGTAGTGTATCTGTATTGATTTTGATATGGAATAAGTATATTTATTTGCAAGAAATAGTCAAGAGCAATAATAGTTTACCTACGTCCTTCAGATTATTGTGACACAAAGGAGGACAAAGAGTTCATGAATTTTCGATTATGTTATAGTGGAAAATGTACAGTTTTGCTGTAACGTAGATTGGATTATGTTAGAGAAGGCACTTGGCTATGGAAGCAACGAGCGTGAAAACTCAATTACTCTGTCAACCTCTATGAACATACTAGAGGCAATGGTGAACAAATAGAGCGAATATAAAGACAAAGTTATAGCCATCAAAATAATTGGGCATTTATTAAGACTCTTTAAACGGGACATTAAGGTTCTCATTTCGATATTTTAAGAAATAAAATTATGTAACTCTTACAAAAGGGTTTACTAACTCATATTAACCTGTAATTAATATCTAAGTTAATAAGTTGAAGAGACATCCCTCGGTCCGGATATATGAAGAAACCACTATGTGAGTAGTGGGAAAATAAAATAAAAACTAAATAAATATTTTTAAATATAATTTTCCTTATATCTAATTGTCGAAAATGTAAACCAATCAAATGATAAGATAATCTCAACCAATGTATCTCTAAGTATTAAAGTTTAAGCGTAAGTATCTGAAATGATGCATTTGACGATATTATCAAAATTAAATCTGTTTATAATTTAAAAGTCACGTGCTCATTTTGTTATTTTTTTAGTTCTTTCAAGCAAGTAACGATGCTTGAATCGATCAAACATACCGCCTTCTTGAAAACATTTTAGATCAATAAAATTAACACTACACCATGACTTGCCATTTGTAGTAACCAACTGTCCTCAGACTATTATCAACTATGGACAAAACTTTGACTTATTTAGTTTTACCTATATAGCTTCCCATTTGCAAATTACACGTTTATAACATTCACTAACTATTAATATGAATAATTTTTAACTTCGTCCAAAAATATGGTTTGAAGTTGGTCCATAGAGACGCTTGGCATTCTCCATGTATATCAAGTGTAAGTATCCTTCAAACAAAATTATCTGTCTAAAAATAAATTTCCTCAAAAAATTGTCTCTGTCAATTTCAATAGGGATGGTTCCTGGTTCTTGTCGATATTTATAATTAGACCATATTGATTAAATATTAAGTATGCAAATGCTCGTTTTTCACACGGTTGTGGGATCTTCGTTAGAATTGAACTATTGTTTTGCGCATTTGAGACCTGTGTACAAATAATCAGATTGTTAGTATTATGCATAGCACTGTAATTATATCATCAAACCGTTTACATTCAGATTTAGCTAGACAGATGGCCATATTGTAAAGCACAGCGTAGCTTCGAATCTCTCCGTGGCCTCCTACAGTCTTTATGCTTGATGAATTTCAATCCTAAACTGAAAATGTGTTTATTTCGTATACGTTAGTTTGTAATGTTGAAGATTTGGAAAAATTAATTTTGGAATTCCTGCTACAGATATGTCATGTCCATTCGCGCATATTCCAGTAAAATTCCCTAATCTCTACTAAATCTATACCCTTCTAAAAACACTTTCCCTTCATTCTCCTGAATTTTATATTTTTCTATTGTGCTAGTCACTGTCATATATAAGTTTATGAACCAAAACGCTATTATAGATCGTTAATTTAGAATAATCTTTATATCTATTCAAGACTCCGAATAGTTCTTTAAAATTCAATCCCTTCATGGCTTACAAACGAGTTTTCCGATAACAGAAAAAAAAACCTGTCCAATTACTCAATAACTCTACATATTATGCTTATTATCCATTCAGTTCTCAATCTCACCCATTGGTTTTGTATTAGCCTCATTTACTATAAAGTTAATTCTTTTTTCGTTTTTTTTCCATCGTCTGTTATTCCATCCATTCCTAGCCATACAATCCTTACGAACACATTATGTATGGAAATATTAAATATCCAAACACGTTCCTTTACATTGCTTGCACTTTACAAACATTTTCCTGGACATGAGGAATTTACTTTGGAAAAAGAATGTCAAAATAGGTAATAAACATTATTTCAAAATTTATAGAAAGCTTACCCAAACCTCCCTTTTTCTTTAAATTATATGCCCTGTTTCAAATATTTATTTGTAAAATGGTATTTATGACACTTATATATAAAATAGTTGAAGTTGGTAGCAAATTTGATAAACAAAAAAATATTCCTCAAGCAATTGCGCATGCTGCAAAGGATGTAGATGACAATGTCAACGTCGAACGAAAAATGACAATTAGATATATATAGTAAAAATCGAGTAAATAGTCTTCATGACGTAAAAACACCAGAGGGAACACCTAATAAAACATTTAAGGATTAGAAAAGAGCTGGAGCGAGAGAGGCCAGTTCTCATTACCAAAGTAACAATTAAAATGCAATCTATTTAACAACAGGGATTTAAAAGAAGGAACTTTAACAACACAGCGTTTGTTTAATCTTTCTGGATTAGAAATAGTTTCCTTTAACATTTCCAGATTTTCAAAAGCATCTATATAAAGGCTAGGGCGACAAAACTAAAAAGGTCGAAAACTATCAATCTTATGAAACAAAATGTTATTAATATGAAGATTTATACCAATAATTAAGCAATCGTTAACACGGCCAGTACGAGGGGGATCCACGATCTCAAATGTTCGGTGATTCTTATAGAAAAGTTACTACCACTCAGACCAATAAATGCGGGAGGTCAATTACTTATACACCATTCTTTCAATAAAATCAACACGGTCATTATTTTCTAAAGCAATATGCTTAATATTTTTTAATTATAAAAGATTGATATTGAATAGTCAGAGAATGTGGTTAGAGGAGAAAACTCTTCTATGATGAGCACCTTTGAATACAAATTTCAATCAATCTTTGACTAGTTTCAGACACACTAGAATCCACAGAAGTTTCAAATATTGTCACCCCAATATAAGATATACTTCTGCAACGATACATTTTAATTCATTATATTACGTAAAATTATTACTACTTCTTGGCTCTAAAGAGATTGCCAGTCAACGGTTTACAAGTACTTTTGCATCTTTTCCGCTGAACTTTACCACTTACATTCTACGCATCGAATTTGTACCCAGTGGTAAACCTATCTATTATTTCAGTGGTTTTCCGCTTGTCAGGTAGTCAAATATTTAATAAACATAGCTCTAATTAAAAAAAAACCATATCTCTTATATATGTTTTTACGGGTTGACAAATAACAGTTCAACAAGTATAAAATATATTTATAAAGTGCTTATTTTACATTAACACAATAACAAATTATATAACTGTACTCTAGTAGGTGTATTAATTGTCTGTTAGGCGCCTCACACTGACTTCGTATCGAATCGAACTCGAACTGCCGTTCACTGGCCATACTCTCACTTTATCCGCAGGCGAGCATTCTGAATTCCGTCAGTACCTTCTGAGGTTTGTGAAGCGGGCAGATGGGGCGATCACTTCATCACATCTGGTACTTTCGAGTGAGGGCTAGACTATCCTCTCAGTGGCGTAGACACTCTGCAGTAACAAAATACTGAACAATTTAAATGTATGATGTTATATTTTTAGAATCCTCCCCCTATTTAGGCAGATGTTATAGGGTCCTAATAGTTCTATGAATTATAGGCAGATAATGATATGTTGCGTGACCAACTTAACCTTTTTGCATACATTACTTTTTGTTGCATTTTTTTCTTAAATTATGTTAGTATATGCTTACGATAATGATAAATACTTATGTTGTAGATCTACAACATTATGTGGTTTGCTCAAAATTTTGTATTACTTAGATGTTGTATAACTACAATATTATGCAGTTATATGATTGTGTACTACATTATATACTATATTTTTACTTCAGCCTTATTTTCTTCATTATATCTCCAAGAGAAATTTGAAAAAATTTCACATAACCTTAACCTCAGTAATATAGTAAATATGACCAGGATTTTTGAGATACCGCCTGCATGATCTTGAATATATCCCAGAATTGGATTATATTGAATGCAATTCTTCTTTGAATGAAGGCATTATGGAAAATGAACAGGATAAATTAATTAATGGCATAACAGAATAAGTGGAAAATCCAGTAACTGTTAAAACAAGCACAAAAAGATAAACGTGGCTAAAGTGGCTTTCCGGGGCGACGATTCATCAAAGATGTATTAGAACTTAGTACATTTTATATATTTTTATTAATGATCTTTTCGACAAAATTATTGAATATTAAAAGTTGTTTGCACAACAAATTGCTATCAGAAAATATTTATATCTAACTAATGCTGGGTTAAAAACAAAATATTTTGTAATCTTAATTTCGATATAAATTGATCGGCTTCCAAATACGTACTTTTACTAAAAAATTAATCTTAGCTTAGATGTAAGAAAAGACTATAAATATATTTGAAAACCTCACGCAATTTCTGCATTTAATAACAAATAAATGCGCTTGATGAAAATCACTCAGAATTCACAAGCTAAAACCACTACAAAATTTGGACACTGGAGATTAAAATAATTTATGCACTGCTATGCTGGTGGTTTTGCTTTCATATATAATATACATACTGGTGATTTTGCTTTCATATATGAAATATATGCTGGCCAACAGAATAATAATTCATGTAGATTATCCTTAAGAATATCCAAATATTGTAGTAAGACTGCGAAAATTTTATTCCAAAAAATTTGATAGCTACCACACTACCTTAGACTTCTTACTAGGTTTTTGGCAGACAATGGTATTTTGAGCCTTAGAACAGTACGCAGAAACAGAATTGAAAATTGTACGTTGTCTACTGAAAATTATATGAATAAAAGACGCAAGAGAGGCTAGCTATGATTACGTAGCTAACTATAAAAATATTGACATTAGTTCCCTGGTATGAAAATATAATAGTGTTGTAAATCTATTGTCTACTTTTGGAGGGCATCAGCCATTATCTTCTTTAAATATGTACGATAAACCAACTAATTCAAGTGTAGAAAAAAGTTGCCCTTTTATTATCAAAAAATATAGCAACCATATGGGCGGTGTCGATTTCTTAAATGCTAATATAAGGAGACATAAAATACTCACAAAGAGTAACAATACTATTTGATGAACATGGTAATAGCAAAGGTATGGATGGTATATAGAAAAAGTGGAAAAGAAAAGGTATACTATATTAGTACTATCTTGAAATTTACATCAAATCTAGAGCAAAGCGTCAGAGTCAATATATTAAATATAGAAATCAAATATGGATTGAAAAATTTGGGAACAAGCACACATTAATACGTTATCAGCACTGCTCTGTTAGTAATTAGCTGTACCCCACGTAAGCATGCAAATGCTTTAAGATCGTGAGAAAGCATATTATAAGAGGTATCGTAGTGTTTCAATGTTCTTATAGTCATACTATATTTTTATTTTCGAAACGAAGTTTAAATTTAGTTGGCAAAGTAATTCCATTATCGTGGACGTCCAAGTAGAAGTAAAGAACCAGCCAAACATATTCCTCCTAGAGATATATGCTTGAATCCAAAAGGTCACTATATAGTATGGACAAAGAGGAATACATGCAAATTTCCAAAATGTACTGGATTTTCACAAACAGATCGTGAAAAATTCTACATAATTTATGTTTTACTAAAAAAATAACTGCTTCAAAAAGTTACATACTGAAATCTGTAACATTTCTGTAATCTACAACATAACATCTAGTTGAGGAAAAATTTCCAGTTGTGGTCGCATTACCTAGTCATAGACGTAGAGCAACTTTCAATAGACAAACAAAAGACAAAAGTTTGTTAATGTAAAATGAATATCTCAATATAAAATACAGTACAATCAACTAATATCTACTCCTGCAGCATATACGATGTGTAATAATTTTGCAAGAAAACACAGAAGCAACAATTCAGTATATATAGTACAACTAACAAATTGATCTCAACGAATATTTGATAAATATTTCACAGGAAATTCAAACACGTATATATTTACGAAGATAAGTAAATATTTCCTTTTCGTAATGATGAAAATTCTATTTAGAGCCGAACTGGGGTGATCTGGTTTGTTCCAGACGTGTTGATCCAAATCCCCGGCACTTAAATGATATGTTTAGTTTCTAAAGAGTTATCGATACATATATCGACAGGTTAATACTTTCGCAAACTTAGTCACCATTCACGACTGTAGGCATTAATTTTCAGCAGAGCGATGGCGCTCTACGAAATAACATCAAACATTTATGTTTCCGATCTCTTGGAAGGGATGTTTTGATTTTAGGGCAGTTTGTTTGAGGATTATTCCAGCTACTACGTACTCTATACAGTAATGAAGTTCCCATGACTGAACGTTTGAGAAACTTGATATATTTAAGCTCAATAACTTCCTAGACTAAAATGCAGAAGTTAATTACAGCTAAACTATTAAGATCTTTAATTAGAAGATTATTATAGGAATATCTTAAAATAAAACTAATTAAATCTATTAGTTCCTAATATTTTTGAAGAGCTACCATTCTATTTTATCAACTCATAACTAAAATATATGTGTTGACTGCACTCTGTCACAAAGAATACAACTTTGCCACTTCTAGTAGCAAATCGGTAACTTTCTTTCCTTGGATTAATTGCATTTCTAATAACTCTTAACATAAGCTTGAGCGTAAAAAATGCCTTTTACTTCATACTCATATCGAAACATTTACGTTTGTTTTATTAATAATACTAAATCATTCATTAACCTAAATATGTAGACTTCTCAATATCACAGCAAAAGAGGCAGATCAGCAAGTAATCATCTGTTCTTCTAGACCAAAACATGTCAGGTAGCGCCCCTATAAAATGTTGTGAAAGTGTACTCAAACTTAAAATTTAAATGGATCAGATGTACATTAATTAAAATCAGGTTATAGAGTATAGAAAGAACTATGTATGTTTCTACTATTTTTCAGGTACTAGGTGTCGCAATTTCAATTATTTTATGTTTGTGAAGTTTGGAGCAACTAGATATAATTTTTTAAATGAACTGTTATGCTCTTAAACTAACTCTATTGATGAACTTTGAAAACGTTGAAAGTTGCAGAAGCGAATATGTGTAGGAAATAAATTACAGAAGGAAGTATCAACTTCCTACCTATTGTAAAGAGATTTTTTTTATAAGTAATCTGCTTTATATAGAATAGCTAATAATAACAATGATAAACCTTTTAAAATTGCAATTATGCACAACTGTATGCTAACTATATGAATTTACTCATAAAAGCAGCTGTGGTTTGTTTTCATGGTATTTTTTTACTACATAGAAAACACCCACTATGTTTCTCAGATGACCGATATATTTAATTACATAGTGTGTTTGTTTTTTAAAGCTAGATTATGCACAAGTTCTCATATATTTACTAAAGTGTTTATTTACTTTTAAATACGCATTAACGCCCGTGCACATTTTGTCATATGGTGCTTGTATATCATCATGATTGATTACATAAAATAACCAGGCCATGAAATCGCATTGCAAATTTGACACAATGGTCGTTTATGCAAAACCGCACTATTATATCTATAATTTACGACCAATTTGCACAGTTATATAAATTAATAATATTATTTTATTATTATTGATATATTATTTTAATTTTCTTATATGGCAATCTAGTACAAGGTGTGGACTTATGAATGGGGTTTGTACCATAATTCATTTGACGAACCTTTGATCCAAATATCGTAAATAGTAATGTTCAACTTAATGGTTAAACGGTCAACAAATATTTTGAGCTGTATTGCAGAAAAAGTCATATGTATCAGTTTAACCTCTTAAGGATGAGTGATTAGCCCAGATACCCACATATTAAATAATTGTCTCCATGGGCTTACTACCAGCGGGGGATAACCACAGTAAGAATTATGTTGTTTATGCTATTACTTTTGTATGAGGTGGTGCTATTGAGATGTGTCATTACTATTTTCGTAAAATTTGAAGTTTGTTATTGTGAAAACAGCGGCAGCTTAGAAATTGACCGATTAGTTTGTTTACAGTGAGCGTTTAAAAAAAGCAATTTTTAAAAAAATGGAAAAAAGATTTTCGTTGAATGATTTTTTACGATTTTAGTAAAGGCCTAACTCAACAACAATACATAGAATCGCTTCGCTCAACTTTTAGTAATGAAACACCATCAGAAAATATTGTTTACAACTGGTTTGCAGAATTTCGTCGTGGCAGTGCGTCCGTCAGTGATATATTTCGTGAAGGTAAACCAAAATAGGTTTATTATTCCAAAAAACATCGATGCAATGCGCAATGATTGAAGGAGAAAGGCATGTGATCTACAGTGAGATAGAGGCATGCATAGGCATATCGTAGAATGCAGTACATTCGATTTTGCATCAACATTTAGCTGTGAAAAAGATCTGTTCCCGACTCGTGTTAATTTGTGTAAGGAAATGTTCAAAAACTTCGACCGAGGAACTGCAAAATCCGCATACAACATCGTATCAGGTGACGAAACTTGGATATATTCGTATAAACCGAAAACTAAGCAACAATCCACTGTTTGGGTGTTCCAAGATTAACCGAATCCCACAAAAGTTGTTCGTTCACGAAGGACTTCCAAGAAACGGATCGCTTGTTTCTTTGGTTGTACTGGACATGTTGCAACCTATTTTTTGAGGATTGACGTACACTTAACACTGAATGGTATGCAACAATATGTATGCCAGAAATAATCGACGAAATCAGGATAAACAATCGAAAACTTCGCATCATTCTTCATTATGACAACGCCAGCTCTCACACAGCTCGTCAAACAATTGATTATTTGAAGGAGACAAACATCGAATTAATGTCTTAATGCCCATATTCACCTAAGTTATTGCCTAACGACTTTTTTTTGTTTCCCAATGTCAACCTCAAGAAGCTTTAGTGAAAAAATGTGTCGAGAATTGGTTTGAACGCATACAAAAGTATATAAATCTTTAAAGCGAATATTTTGAAAAGCAATAAGACAGTTTGAAGAACAGTTAACGCAGAATGGTATACCACAAATTGTTTGCCAGAAATCATCGGCGAAATCAGGAAAAACAACCGAAAACGTCATCATTATTCATCATGACAACGCCAGCTCTCACATAGCACGTCAAACAATTGATTATTTGAAAGAGAAAAACATCGAATTTATGTCTCATTACCCGTATTCACCTGATTTATCGCCTAACGACTTTTTTTGTTCCCAAATGTCCAACAAAAAATAAGTCGACAGCGATTTTCATTACCTCAAGAAGCTGCCGAAGTCTTCAAAAGCCTTTTTGAGATACTAATTTCAGAGTGGAAAAAATGTTTTGATAGTTGATTTGAAAGCATGTAAAAGTGTATAAATCTTAAAAGAGAATATTTTGAAGAGCAATAAAACAGTTTATTTAAAAAATTATTTTTTTCTTTTCATTTAAAAGGTAACCCTCGTACTGGTATACAAATAGAGCTACTGTATTTCTGGTTGATTTATCACAGGTTGTCTATCGGTGTTCCAGTAATATTTCAGGATATTTTATACATAATATAAAAAATACCAACACCATCCAACGCATACATTCTTAGTATGTATACATTCAAGTGTTATGTGAGAATGCATATACGCTCATAATTTATTTTTTGGAGGTTGTAACCTAAAAATTTAAATACCGTCATCTGCGTTTTTTTACTTTGTTTATTAGACTAACTAGATATCTGTAAGTTACATTTCACAAAAACTCATATTATAGTATTCTTTATATTATTTGTTTGTTTATCTCTATAGAAGTATATATGAAGGTTACAAATTAACCGAAATTTAGGCAGTTTACTATAACAAATTAAATTCTTAAACCCAAGGTCATTATTCACCATCATCATAATCTGCCGTTAATTCATTCACTACTGGACGAAAGCCTCCCCAAGTTCCTTCCACTCACCACGGTTGTACGTTCTTCTCATCTACGTGGCTCCCAAAAAACTTCTGATTTGTCTGTCCTACCTGTCATCGGGTTTTCGTCTTGGTCTTATGTTGTCTTTTGATTCTCACAAGATTAATTCCTTGGCCATCTATGATCAGCTCGCTTTCCAAGATGTCCTGCCCATTTCGACTTTTGTGTCTTCACTGTCAATATAATATCTTGATCTTAGTCTGACTTCTTATCCATGCACATCAGCTTCTATCACTAATTCTATAACCCATCGTGTATTTCTCAATACTGCTTTGGGTTGATTGAAGCTTGTGTATATGCGAGGCCTCGAATATCCACGCCTCCCTGTCATACGTCATCACAGGCATAACACACTGAAAAACGCCTGCGTTTCAAACACAAAGGCATCTTAGACTTAAATATGTTGCTTAGACGTCCAGTTATTCTCCATGTAAGCTTTGTTATTCGCGCTATCTTTAAAGAAATGTATCCATCTAACTTTATGAGCAGGCCCAAATACATGTATAACGTTCCAGTTTTGATTAATGTGTCCTCGTTGTACATATAGAATGGCATAGCTAGGTCATTGACATAATCTTCGTTTTACTAACATTCATCCGAAGGCCACATGCCTACTTTCAGACTCCAGATCAATCATTCTTTCTTGGTGCTCCTTGCTAGTGTGTGCAAATAATACTATACCATCTGCAAATCTCAAATGATTAAGATATTCTCCTTTCACTTTAATGCCCTTTTGTTTCCAATTTAGTTCCCGGAACATATACTCTAAAAATGCATTGAACAACTTCTGCGATAGGATGACATTTTCCTAGATGTTTTGAATTAGCAGCATTTATGCAGATGGAAAACCATTTTGAACTAAAGCTTTAATAACTGAAGATGTATTGGTCAAGTCAAATGTTTATCGTAGCCTGCAAAAGCACAACAAAGTTACAGGTTATAATCGTTATATCTAGATAACAGTTCACGCACCGTGTGAATGTGGACAATAGTGCTAAATCTCTTCCAAAAACCTGCCTATACATTGGGTTGAAACGAATCGAATTGTTATGTAAGGCGATTCGTAATTATTTGGGTAAGGATCTTATACGCAGCAGATGTGACACTGATAGGACGGTAATTTTTCAAATCTGTTGAATTCTCATTTTTGAGGATTAAAATATCTGTTGCATTGTTCAAAGAAGCTGGTATCTGTTTTGTTTCTATGCATGACGTATACAGTTTTGCCAGAACTGTATATATTTCATCTCTAGAAATTTTTAGAATGTCAACGGTGAACTCGTCTTCTCCGGGTCCTTTTCCACAAGCAAACAGATAATCAATGGTAAAGGAAACAACCTTGTGGGAACCCGGAGACAACGTAAGACTAGAACTAAGAAATTGTTTGCGAGTCAGAAGCACTCGAAGGACGCTCAACCGTGGAAGGAACTTGGGGAGGCCTTCGTCGAACAGTGGATGTATAACGATAGTCCATAAAAATTTAAATTTATTGCAAACGTTCAAGGTCCAGGATTGGAAAAAGTACAGATGAACTCAGGAGATATTTTGTCAACCATGAGGTTCAACGATCTATGAAAATCAAAGAAATAAACATTTCCTACTTAGTATGTTTGAACTAGTTTCGTAGTATTTTTGTAAATTATAAAGGAAAATCATTCATTGATCACAGCCTACTAAAACAGTGATTATCAGCATTTATCGGCCTAAGAAAAAATAAAGTGTAAACTGAAATCCGTCCGTACACAAAAAAAGCAAAGATTAACGGGAAATTTTGGTTGAAATCTTTTGTAATTTCACCGACATTGTTATCTGCTCTGCTGAGTTCGAAATTATAGCAGGCCATTAAATTCCATTGGACCAATTCACTCATATAACACAGGAAACCACTCTAAACATTAAAACACCGGCCTTGGTTTACTTGCTTACATTAACGTTATTCATTTACACTACAGCTGTATTCTTTCCATTGCCACCGTAAACCTCGACTACTGCAGATTCGCATAGTATTGTTCTAAAGCACTAACTTTTCATTAAGCCAACTAAACTATTTTCTTTTTTTTAAAACTGAATGTTGCACTTCTACAGCCTTGCATTAATTTTATTTACATAATCTAACAGAAAATATCTCGTAAATTTATCAAAACAGAACTACCATATGTTTATTAAAAGTTTATTTACATCTGTTGCACAAAAGTATACTTGTACCTGTAACAATAAATTCAAATAAGGTTTTATTACAGCAAAATTTACGATTCTGATTAATACTACCATGTCACAAACATAAACATGGTTTTAGTAGATGTTTGAATATGTCAAACTTAAATATTTTTTTTATTTTCTGTTTACAGCACCACAATAACCTCGTAGTTATTTTTTTATACTACTCCTCAAGGGGGTCGTGTTTCCGTGACGCCAAGAATAAAAAACGACAGTAGTGAACCAGCCATCTTGGGAACCATCTCAAGTTTTTCATATCGTATCCTTCAAATAACTCAAATCGATGTAGTCTTAAGTGATCTGACGTGATTACCTTTCGTTGTGCAAGCAAAATATTTTTGTGTCGACACGCTGCATCAAGTTTAGCATCCCTACAATGTTTAAATCACGTGTTACTACTAACTGCCATGTTTAAATCGGGAAAAATATTAAGTTTCGTGTACCATGCAAGCTGAAATTTCGTAATTTGCTTGATTAAAATTAATAATTTGTTTTTGTAGTTTTCGCATTTAAATCTCATGGTTTTCAGGTCGCCATTATGGCTTTATCATTGAAAGAAACAAACTGTTTACAACAAGACTTAACTGTCAATAAAGACAAACTCATTAGGCTTGACCAAGAAATTAAGACAATTTTACTATCGGACGTTTCTAAAATGCAATTCAACCTTGTCAAGTCTAAATTCGGAGAAATTGGAAACAATAATTGATGACAATTATAGAGTTTGTTCAACATTGGAGAAAGTTAAATGTGAACTTATTCAAAGTATTCAAGAAGGTTATACTCAGTTGTTAGTCATCAATGAGAAACTATTCCCTTCATGTTTAACGAAAGACAATTCACACATGCAGCCTTCAAATAAGGTGCCATAGTTTTCTGGAAACGACTTATCCATATTTCCTTCATTTAACGACAGATTGCCCGAGATTTATAAGTTTCATTACTTACTAGGGATATATTATTCCAACGTTACAACAATAAATGGACACTTTGGACAATAATGAATATTGATAATATCCTGAATTTAAATCCTTTAACAGGAAAACAAACTTCATCGTCGCTTCAGGCCCTATTAAGTTCATTTAATGGGAATTATTACAGCTTTAGGGGTCTCGGGTGCGAGTCCCAAAGGCGATCGGGTTTTTGTGATTAGGGAAAAGTCTTTGTAGTGCTCGTCTTCCGGGAGGGACGTAAAACGGTGGATCCCGTGTAATGTAGGCACAATGAAGATCGCGTGCACGTAAAAGAACCCAATTCCAGTCTGGAACACTGGATGCGGCAAAATTCCCAGGTGAGGGAGCCTAATCCCTAGCGTCGTGATTGGCCATAGGAGCAGAAATAGGCCAACGTTAAACAAATAAGCAATTACAGCTTTAAAAAATTATCCCTTCCCATTGAGGGTGATCTTCTGTTTGTACATGTCTTTCTTCGATTATTTGACATGCTCTAGAATTCGCTTTAAGGCAGTGTCAATAGCTACACGTCAAAAATAAGTGTTTCGTCAAATTCTAAAATCTTTTCACCAAAACTTTAACATCGCACTTCGCTTTCAGCAAAGACATCTCGAAATGAATCAACCAGTCCTATAAATAAATGCATCATTGTAAAGGTGAACTCTGCTTATGCCACTTTGACATCTTCCGATCACTTAGTTCTCAAGAACTCTTCAAAGTTGTCAAATTAGCACAACTGTGCCTGAATTGTTTTTCGTCACAGCATGCAATCAAAACTTGTACAACAAAGTACAAATATAGAACGTTTTCTCGATTTCATCACACCCTGTTACATTTAGGTAATAGTGGTATTTCTTTTGGTCATGCAAATTATGATCTGCTTTCGTTTTTGCAGAATTCTTCAGTTACTCAAAACCAGGTTCAACCATTACCCACAAATAATTACAATGCAATATCCTTTCATATCTCTACCATCACAACTGTATTGTTAGCTACAGCTGTCGCCAATATAGGTATGACAGTTAAAACATCGTATACGAATGATCATAAACCCAGGGCCAAATATTTCCATTATCACAACATGTTTCACCAATAAATTAGGTTTAAGTAAACAAGCCACTCCAAATTATATATCAAGCCTTAGAGAAACAACCATCCCAAGTGTCAAATCACACCCCTTCAATGTCCGACCCTACCTTTAGTATCTGATGCGGCAGTTCTACACATTATCACGTCTGACCTTCCGTGGACTGCTTTATCGCCAGAAATTAAACAGAAATATCTGCCACTGTCCCTGGCTGACCCTAATTTTAGTGACCCCGCACCAATCGACTTCCTCTTAGGGGGAGGCCTATACCCATTAATATTACCACTAATACCGGCAGTACCTATT
The DNA here is from genome assembly GCA_033557685.1 of Sperchopsis tessellata. Taxonomy (NCBI): domain Eukaryota; kingdom Metazoa; phylum Arthropoda; class Insecta; order Coleoptera; family Hydrophilidae; genus Sperchopsis; species Sperchopsis tessellata. The sequence goes on from JAWQRN010000432.1 coordinate 21,793, forward strand.
ATGGGCAATCCATTAGCACTACCAACTATTTTCGGGTATGTGATAATGGGTTCCTTCGATCAACAAAGCCAAATCCATCGCTGTCGCTTGAAGATACTTTTCATGCATTTCGGGAAGTAAGCGAACCCACTTTGCAAACCTACATTTACCCAGAGGTCGTCCTGGCTGAGGATTAATTCGTTGAGACACATGCTCGCAACGAGGACGGTCGAAACACAGTGCACAAAGTGCAGTAATATGACAAATGATTCATTTGGAGCTTCCACTCGTTATAATCGTTTAGAGCCCTTCCTCTCAAAATTCCAAAATTAAATTTCATGGCCTTCTATCGTGTGCTAGTATTTCTAGTTTAGGCTTTCGTAGTTATAGGTATTATTTTATTCCTATATTAGTTTTTCATTTTGTTCTCGCTAATACATGATGAAACTGCTTCCTAGACATGTCATGGTGAGGAGCATGTTGTGAATCTGTCAAACGTATATATTTTTAATTGTCTATTTACCGCACCATAGCGCCATCCGTTAGAGGAGTTAGTAATATTCGCGTAGTTCCTTTCTTGTCCGACTCATCAAGAGTGTCAGTTTCCTGTTTCTGTGATGCCAAGCATTGAAAACGACAGTAGTGAACCAGCCATCTTGGATACCATGTCAATTTTTTCGTAATGTATCGTTCAAATAACTCAAATCGAAGCAAATCCCATAAAAAATTTTCTGCACAATCGTTATAAATAAATAGTCTTGAGGGACCTGCCGTGATTACCTTTTGTTGTGCAAGCAAACCACCTTCTTGTATCGATATGCGGTATCAAGATTAGCGTTCATATAGTGTTTTTACATATATTCTTTGTTTCCTTCCTTTATTTCTATAGGTGTAAGTTCAATGCATTTGGACCTGTCGCTGATTTACACAATCGATTAGTAATTAACATTGATTAATTTGTACAGTTCATTTTATAGCTTCAAATTCTAGCATCTCAAGCCGCGCATATAGTGTACTTAGCATAACTTCACGAGGTTTGACATATTAACCAATAGTAGAAGTAAATATACTACTACAGCAACAATAAACATCTTTATCCTCATAATATTAACTCTAAATGACCAGACCAAATTTTACAGTGACAAAGGATATTATTAAGTATGATACAATGCTATACGTGGAGAACCACGTATAGCATCCCAAAACATGTACTTACGTAGTAATGTATAATAATCAAGAGCTTAGAAAAATGTCTACTGGGCCCGTATCTACTTTTCAGTCACACAAGTCACAAGTCAACTCTACAAGATCTATTTTACCATAATAGACCGTTTTTTATGAAAAAATTTTAAACTTGATTTTTCGATTTAGAAACGGAACCACCGTGCATCGAGAATACACAATCAAACGTCTTAGGATTGTAAACCGGATTTCTGACTTTATCTCTCATATTTACTTGTACATAAAATCAAAAAATGAAAAACTACATCAGATGCTGCGATTTCTTGTCTACAGCTTTAATAATACGCTGTAAGTAAATTCTCCCAAATAACAACTTGCATCATTTCTGGAATTTGTGGGTGTACGACTATTTTCTAGTTTATAAGGAGAATAAATTTCAGCAGATTGACTTACTGACCTGACCTAACTGCGTAAAACTTTTTTATTCATTATAATAAGAGGAATTAGAAAAATGAAGGGTTATTAATGTTATATTTGTCTTATTTAATATCGAGATAGATAATATACAACTATGTCCTCATGCATGTTTTCATTACCAAGTTCTGTCTTAAGATATTTCAAACTTTACTTGTTTACCAAGGTCCTTCAATTCCAAAATAAAAAAGCATGCGATGCTGTAGCAAATAAAATCCAGTAAATAGTTCTGCAATGGTTGACATTTAAAATACTATTTTTTGCAGAAATAGATTATAACACAGACGCGATGACTAAGAAAAGAGTTTTGAATTTTATCAATTAATTTCAAAATCTGCAAACACACCCTCAAACATTGTAATGTTAAGGTAAAACTAATGTGTATGTTCTAATAATAGCCGGCACAATTTCAATTCAATAATCAATTAATCAATTTTTTTAAGGATAATACCAATGTCTAGTTTACCCTATATATGAAACTATTGCTGAGTAATTTGACGGCCATTTCTACAAAGATCTATTTTTAAACGTCACGCTAGTTCGCAATTTTATGTTGCAACTGGCATAACATGAAGTTGAGCAGAAACAATAAGAGTCGTGGAACTAACACACTTTACATATCGTTAGTTCCCTAGAAAAATAGAAAGAGGGCTGCAAAGCAGTAAAAATACATCGATATCATGAATATGTAACGAGGCAGCCCGTTATAACTGAGCCAAAGCTTTTCCACTCGGTTTGTTGATATAATTAAAACAGTAAATAAAAAGCCTTGGGCGATCTTAATCTAGTTAAGATGTTAATTTTCAGTTTGAAATTGGTGAACTGTCGAAGTATTAATTTACAACCCAAAGTGATTTCTGAAGCCATGCCATATATGCAAATTTCAATTGCAATTTATGAAAATCGACAACCGATAATTTTTTGAAATGACAATCATGATTTTAACGATGTTAAATAACATATTTTATTATTTTAAGGGTCAACATAATAAATTTCTTTCAAGTACTAAAGCATTAAGAACTTTTGCTGGAATTGATGAGAAATTGTGGAATTCAATAATCATATTAATCGACAACTGATATATACTTGCATAAAGTTATGTGTAACAGATTTATAATAACCACAAAAACAAAACCTAGTTATTTACCATTATATGATGGTTGAGCGGGAATCTTTCTTATTCTTCTTATAAAAAATTTCCGAAATAAGTACTTACTTGACTTTTATCCCATGATGTAATTATATCATGCACTAGGTTTATATATCGAGAGAAATGTATACATTGTTTCTTAATAGTTGTTTGTTAAAAAATTATATAATATGCATATTTTAATTTTTACCAGCTAATGATACTGAAATTAGATTGAAAGTATACTAGATATTACTAAAAAGTATATTAGTTGAGACTTCCATTAACCTCAGTTTCCGGCCTTTACTACTCGTTTACCGTCTGTATGCTTTATTCATATAACACATAAGATCTAGTTTTTCGTACTGAATAATATGTTAATAAAAAATACGGGTCATGTGTTTCAGCCCATATCTTGAAAAGTCTTGAAAGTATAAAAGTTTCATGGAACTATTACTATCGATTATTCAATTATATTGGTGTTTTCTTACGTTTTTTACGGGTTCACAAATTGCAAAAATAGATTAAAGTATTTATAGCAGTTTATAGTAGGAACATATACAGCCCAATGGATTATATCTGCCTCGGGAATTTCGTGCTCAAAACATTAAGAGCTCTCAGGGTTGTTCAAGGACAGACTTCATTTAGTCTCGTTTCTTGTAATTTTTAATACTTACTCGAATATTCGAATGCTACGCTCAATGGCGTAGAGAATCAATACTAGTTTCGTAACACTGTCGCTATCTTTGTTCTGTCCATCCCGAATAAAAAGAACTGGATACTAATGTTTGAAGGAACAATCCTGATGACTGGTCATTCCAAAAAAAGAAAATTCTGTTCGTTTTTTTGTTGATATTCAAATGAAGCCGACTGCAAACCAACTGTTAAGAATATCGTCGCTGCCAAAGTGGAGAGACTTCCTCAGTTCCTCTCACGAATGGTTCTTGCCGATAGTCACAGGTGTTTTCTTTTTTTACAGGTTCAATACTAGTAGAAATAACAGTCCACCTTACTCTTGGTATGAAGTTTTCTCGATGGTAAGTAGTCCAACATAATCGTCACGTGAGAATCCCTGAAGATAAACTCTATCAAATTTCGGATCTCTTTTCAACTCAGTCGGTCAAGTCCGCACCCAAGTCTTGAAATGGCTAATTTTATGCAAACGTGCTGTTGAGTAAATATTACGCTGCAGAACTTGCTCTCCATCTTTATCTGTTATCACCCTAAAATCCAGCTAAAGATTTGCCTCTTCTTTGGAGCTGGTTTATGGGGCTATCCGATTATGGTTATGAGTTTTAGTTTTCCTCGTGATATTTTCTTGATACAGTCATCATGTCATTAATTATCTTCACTACTTTATGGGGGCACTCCCATGATGATTGCATCTTGGTGCATAGAACATTTTTGAGATGTCGATTGTACATCTAGGCCGGATCGTCTTCCATGAATTCTGCAGCATCGACTTGTAGAGCGTATTTCTCCGTCATTCTAACAATTTCAATCTAGTTCTTGTTTCGTAAGAGGTTGTGAATGTTATCCATCTTCCTTATTAGATAGCCAACATAATAATCACCTGCTTCCTGCTGTTACCTTCCATACAAGTACTTATGGAAGTGCTCTATAGCTTTGACAAAAATAATAGTTCTTTTCAGTCTTTGAGAGGACTTTGCTGAAGCAACCAATCGCCCCTTCTTAACCTTAAGTGCAAATACGGCCCAATACCGATATTACTACCATGAGTGTCCACAATAAACTGTTCTTACATATGGCAATCTTCTGTTCATTTAAATGTTCTTGCTTCTTCTATCAGCTTATGTAAAGGCTTTATATATCGCTATATTAGCGAACTCTGGGACAAATTTTCGATAGTAAGTATAGACTCCCAGAAAACTTCATATATCAAGTTTATGCCTCGAGGTGGCCCATTTTCCAACTGTATTAGATTTTATAGGGATCTATCTCTACACTTTCGTTGGATACCACATGTCCGAGTGTCAAGCGGGCGTTCCTCAATCTTCTAAGAAGCTACTACAAATGTTTCACGTGTTCTTCAAACGTACTACCAATTGCAAGGCCATCATCATAAACTCTCCATAAACTTTTCAAATTATCAGCAATCTTGGACTCGTTTATGTGCACTACATCTTGTTCACATCGGGCAACTAAGACAACTGGTGCTAAAATTCCTAATAATTTTCCTTTAGTAAGATTTATAGGAAGTCCATTGGTGTTCAAGATACGAACTGGAATTACATCTTGGCACCTAACTGGGGTTCTTCCTACAAGAACTTTCTTTTTGAATAGATCATGCATACAAGATTAGGAAAGACCCAACCTGTAAATATTCATTTCGTTCTCAGTCTCACCTTGGATTACATGTTCAATCATAGATTGTGGCATCATCAGTGAATAGGAGGCGCACAGTGGTTAAATTAGCCCTAGGATGGCCCTGACTCACTTCTGCATTGCCCATCCTCAGTAGCCTCACTTTCACATCAATAAAAAATCCATTACAGCTCATAAAATCCAACTCCAGTATTATTTCAACTATGTATGCCACAATCATCTGTTGAATTATAGAGTAACTACCAAAGATTATGTAAGCTTTCACTCTTAATCTAAAATTTTATCACCAATAGCTGTTCGCCCGTTAAGGTTTTTAGCCTATCCCATATTCTCCAAATTTACCATATCTGATCTGAATACTGAAATATTGGCTTGTGTCTATCGTGAACTGGCACCTCTTCTTCCCAATAGCCAATACTATTAGTGATGAGACTATTCACATGAAATTCTGAGGCCTTCTTTTATGCCCACAAACATGTACCCTCTAGTACTGGCAGGTTTTGGTACAAATTATTGTGAAGTCTTGCTACTGATGAGTTGGCGAATTAATCAATTAAACTAAATTTGTTTTGTATGATTTCAAATATGTTAACACTATCTACAATTTGGAAAAGGTTAGGTTATATCATATAATAATATGCTGGGATGTACTAATAAAAAACAAGCCAAGTATTAAAAAGTCACTGAAATTTTAAAAGGATAAGTGGAAATTTTGATCTTTTTTTTAGATGATATCAATCGACAGCTATAAATACAGTTGCAAAGTTACTGATTGCAATAATGCATTTTACAGTCCGACCCAGTGTACCTGCAGGAGATGTTTTCAAATTTCTCTCTGGCCCACCAAGGGAGCAAATCCTGAAATAATTTATTGAGATAACAGTTAGTGGTACATCTCTGCAGGGTTATCTTTCCATTAAACTATTTCCACACTGGTACATAGAAGATCTTGTTGTCAATAACTGTGCCAAACCTTAGACGCAATATAGATACAGCAGGGTAGCAACCATAACTGTAAGCCGTCCAGTATTTGGTGTTTGGACCATTTTATTAATTTATTGATTTGGTAACTAGGACTGGTAAGAATATGCTTCTAGTTAGCAACAATATAGTGCGATGAATGACGGTACAATGAGTTAGAATTAAAATTCTTTCCGTCATCAAATCTTTCAGAAGAAGAGCAGAGGGTAATGGAAGAAGGTATTTGCAAACTATGCAAAAATTATATCCATTCACAGCTTAGAAATGTTCAAAAAAACCCTAACGAAAGAAGGTGGATATGCGAGGATAAGGCTTTTGCTCTCTCCATTTATACAAGAGGATCGACTGTTGCGGAAGGTAGTTATTCTTCTCTCTCAACACGTCGATCTTTATTAATGGCTTGCTGTAGGGATGTGTCTTTGTAGCCGTTGGACAAAAAAAAATATTCTTAAGGGTTTCCATTTCTTCCTTGCGGTGTTCTGCGTGGGATAAGGTTTTAGCACGAAATACTAAAGAGTTCAGTACTGATTGTATTTGAGCTGGGTGGTGTTACGATTTTTAATTTCTCTATACTGTGTGGACAAGTGTACTATCCTTTTTCAGGGTTAAATATATACATAAATATAAAGCAGAGAATGTACTAAAACTCGGGGATAGTCTACAGGTATCAAAAATTAATCGAAAGTTTCGATAAAATAGATTTATTTTTTTCTAAAAGATCGATGTTTCGACATCCAGGTGATGTTATCTACAGTAGGATATACAAGAATTTACATAGAAAAAAAAACACTACTAGTTGTTTTTTTTGTACATTTACGTTGCTAAAAACATACATACCCTGAAAATTAAGCATCGACCAGTCTTTTTGAAAATCGGAGAAGGGACATACGTGTGTCCGAACTTATAGTTCTTATGGAACGCCATTGAGATGTTATTATACCCCAACAATGCAAACCAAAAAGTCAGGCGACTTTTATGAAAAAAGAACACTATGTTTCATACAAATTGCACATACACATTAAAACTTAAAACAGTAACATAAAATAATATATAAACACAAAACAAAAGACCTTGTACTGTAAAAACACTTTACTAAGTAGTATTGTATAGGTTAACAATTGCAACACGAAAATTTAATGTAATGTGAAGTCGAGAGTGCACATTTTCATCATACCATGATGTCTGTGTAGGACTTCCAGCCACTAACGGTGAAAACAATTTTTTAGCTGGAAATATGGCAGCAAAACAAATTGAATTGTAGGAAGGAGTGTAAATTAAACAAACTCACCCATCAACCGTGTTATCTAGTTGCTATCATATTGTTAGTTGAAGGAATGCTCGTACTGGGGCTGTGTGAGTGTTAGAAACACAAAAATAAGAAACGGCGTAGATTGCTCCATGAAGAATATAAGAGATTAATGTTGATACAAAATTTAAAATAAGGTCAATAAATAGAGAGAAAATTGTTTCTGTGGATCACAGAAACTACATGACAAAATAAACAAACATACCCGTCCAGCGTGTGTCTAGTACCTGTTAAAATATTAGGTAGGAATGCCTGTCTTGGGGCTGTGTGTGTGTGTGTGTATGAAACATCGAAATATGAAACAGCGTAGAACGCTATATGAAGAATATATGCAAATTTGTTGAAAAATAAACTATCATTTATTAGGTTTAAGAATTTGTTGCTTTTTTGGCCGTACATAAATGTGAAATTTTAATATTTGATTTAATCAAATATGAAGCAAATCGGCCAAGTCGATATATTGAATACAGAAAATGAACTACGTATCGCAAAATGATGGTAACAAACTAAATGCAGTGGACACGTGTTTCCGTCATTAAGACGTCATCAGCACTGCTATAGAT
>JAWQRN010000433.1:0-29714 GCA_033557685.1 Sperchopsis tessellata
ATTTCTGTATTTAATATATCGACTTGGCCGGTTTGTTTAATATTTGATTTTCATCAAATATTAAAATTACACATTTATGTACGGCCAAGGAAACAACAAATTCTTTTCTAATGTATATTTTATGTTTTTCAGTTTTCATCAACAGTCCCCACCATACAAAAGGAGGAATTTCTACAACTTCTATACAATGATATTGTACTAATTAAAATGTATATTTATTGTTAATTATTTATAAAAATTGATTAAATTATTAAAATTTAAATCTGATTTTTAATTTCCTTATTAAAATTTCCCTTTTCCATAGGCAAGCAATCAAACTTCAGTATAGACAAAAATATGCAGTTTAAAAAAGGCGTGAAAATGATCTTCTTGAATTCCTGTGATCCTGATACAAAGTTCAAAGTTTGCTAAGAATGTTTACGAAAATCGAAAATTTGTTTAGTTAAAAAGGCGGGAAAACGATCTTCTTGAATTCCTGTGATCCTGATACAAAGTTCCAATTTTGCTATGAATAATAATTCGAAAATCGGATATTTGTATTAGGATCACAGAAATGTAAGAAGATCGTTTCCCGCCAAAATTTGTGTAATCAGCGAACTGGAATTTATTTTTATAATTTTAACTAAAATCGGACATTTGTATCAGGATCACAGAAATGCAAGAAGATCGTTTCCCGTCCAAATTTTTTTACTAAGTGTACTGGAATTTATTTTTACAATTTTTACGAAAATTGGAAATTAGTGTCAGGGTCGCAGAAATACCAGTAGATCGATTCTGATTAAAATTTTCGTAATAACAGAAATTGATTTGTTTTAAATATTTTTCATACAATTTCGAGGATAGGTTTATTAAAACACAAACATAAGAAACATATTTATTTTGTTGTTTGTATTAAAGTTACAATATATTTAACAGCGAATATAAGAAATTTTAAACAAACAATTCTAGGTGTACTATATGATGCCAGGAAGGATTTGGGACACCAAAGACTTATTTCTGGGCTGGAATGGGGGATGTACACTGGGGCGGAGCAGTTCCTTTGAAATGATTCTGCATTTTGACCACCTATAAATGTTGAGAAAAGAGAAAATGTGTAATTTTATGGAAATTTTGCTGCTAACCTATAACAGTTGCTTTCCTGTTGCCTACGTTTAAACCAAACATCATACATCTATAATACACCTCATCTTGCTCAGATAAAGGAAACCATAAACCTAATTAACGATGCCTATAATAAGCAATGTGGAGATAATGAAATCAAAGACATTACAAGTCTTATTATAAGGTACATGTGGAGACCACAAGAAAACATTAATCTTGATGCCATCGTAAAGTCTCCAAATCAAGTCAAAACAACATGGCAAATTATTAACCAAGTAACTGGGAGAGAACAAAAGTAGCAAAAATACATACCCAACCATGAAATTTTCAATAGCTTCTTCCATACAGTGACCGAACGAATATTATTAAATCTTCATCCATCAATAAACCAGTCTGTCCACTCTAATCAAAAGAGTGCCACTATGTGGCTTAAGTATGTTTTTTTGGCCAACAACACCTCAAGAAATACAGGACGTAACCTCTAAGCTGAAATCCAATACCTCCAAAGATGCTTATGATATATCTATAAAACAATAAAGTCTATCATAATATTCATATCTACTCCGTTATCTAATATAGCTAATAGCTGTTTTACATCTGGTCATTTTCCATCACATCTGAAAATTACAAGAGTTGTACCTGTGTACAAGCCTGGCAAAATGGAAAACCCTAATAACTACAGACCAATAGCGATACTGCCAGCTATATCCAAAAATTCACTTATGGCTAAGCGAATGTTGATTGTCTCTGGTGACCAATTTGGTTTTAGGAAGGGTTTGTCAACATCTGATGCCCTATTCGCTCCGCTAGAGTTTATCACCGAAGCCCTTTATGCTGGAGAAGAGTGTTTGTACAGCCTTGCACCATAACCAAAGCGTTTGTCTGCATTCCACATAAAGAATTTCTGATTAACGAAGAGTATTATGGATTCAGGGGGGTTGCTCTTGACATCCTGAGATCTTATATGGTTGATAGGTGTCAGTTCGTGGGTACTGTGGCTGCTCATAGCTCTACCAAATCGATCAAGTCAAAAGTTGCACAGGGATCTATCTTGGGACCGCTGTTTTTCCTAGTGTAGTCAAAATTGTAATGTATGCTGATGACACTACCTTATTGACTCGACACAAGAATGCCGACACAGTATTGCTGAAAGCGCAAACATCCGTCAAAGAAGCAAAGGAGTGGTTCAATTCTAATTATGGCCTAGTCCTTAACGAATCTAAAACAGCGCACTATTGATAGACGAGATCATGCTGGACAGCTCCCTTAAAGTTTCTGGGTATTTATATTGATCATCTACTCACCTGGAGGGATCATGTTGATATCCGTTCTGGGAGGTTCCCAATGCTATATATGCCATAAGTAGGATAGCACAAATGATCAACAAGTGCGCCGCAAAGAGCACTTACTATGCCCTATTTCATAGTATCATCATGGCATATGGTGTATTGGTATGGGGAGGTTCAGCTCACTCATCAAGAGTATTAATTTTACAAAAATAAAGCGGGCGATACAAGTCTTACTTTCGAACACATGGTATGCTAATCGTCACCTCACTCTATATCCTGGAGTAATTTAAGTATAGTAAAAAACACATCCTTAAACATTGCCAAAGATCACAACCCGAGGAAAGGAAAATCTCTAAGCTACTTTCTTCAGATTGTCATCATCTCTATCACGAAATATAGGTCCTAGGCTGTTTAACAAACTTGCACGGGATGCTTCTACACGATGGAGGAGTTCTTCATATCATCTTTGGAGTTTTCATTCTGAAATATCTTTTATTATATTTTTTGTACATTGACAAGCTGATTTAATTTAATAAAGAATTTGAATTTGAAATTATTTATATTAATTTAAGTAGAAAAGTAATGTAGTTACAAATAAAATATGAAATAAATGCAGTTAAATAATGTTACCAATTTAATATTCTCCTAACTGCTAAATCCTAATTTATTAAATTTGTAAAACATTTTGTGCATTAAATTTACCAATTCGGATATGGTCTACGTAGCAGCGAAAAAAATTATTGTATTTAATTCATTGACAGAATTTGTAGATGTTAAATTATTGAAATAAATAAACATACAAGTAAATGACTTTATTAAACATTTTCTATACAATAATCTGATACATTACAGTTTCAATCTAGTTACAAAATATACTAGGTATCTAAATAAAAGTAATTTAAGTATAGTAAAAAACACATCCTTAAACATTGCCAAAGATCACAACCCGAGGAAAGGAAAATCTCTAAGCTACTTTCTTCAGATTGTCATCATCTCTATCACGAAATATAGGTCCTAGGCTGTTTAACAAACTTGCACGGGATGCTTCTACACGATGGAGGAGTTCTTCATATCATCTTTGGAGTTTTCATTCTGAAATATCTTTTATTATATTTTTTGTACATTGACAAGCTGATTTAATTTAATAAAGAATTTGAATTTGAAATTATTTATATTAATTTAAGTAGAAAAGTAATGTAGTTACAAATAAAATATGAAATAAATGCAGTTAAATAATGTTACCAATTTAATATTCTCCTAACTGCTAAATCCTAATTTATTAAATTTGTAAAACATTTTGTGCATTAAATTTACCAATTCGGATATGGTCTACGTAGCAGCGAAAAAAATTATTGTATTTAATTCATTGACAGAATTTGTAGATGTTAAATTATTGAAATAAATAAACATACAAGTAAATGACTTTATTAAACATTTTCTATACAATAATCTGATACATTACAGTTTCAATCTAGTTACAAAATATACTAGGTATCTAAATAAAAGTTCATGTGGTCCAAGAAAAATCATATTAGATTCGAAATATTCTCAAATACTAAGCTTTGCCTAAACTTATGGGCTCAAAATACCTGCAGTACAGAAAGAAGATGATCATTTGTATATGTTTACTTTATGTAATATATAATATATCTAAAATCATTAACCTTGAGGACAATCACCACCTACTTTATATTCTCTTCTACTAATGGGATGTTTGGATTTTTAATCAGGTCATCAAAACATTTTTCAGATCTCTTCTCCATAGTTGCTTTATTTATATTATTTTTATAATAACGTCACAACTAAAACACCATCATATTAAATAGCTATATATACAATATGAAATAACAAGAAGAAGAGGTTGAAGCTGTTTCCCAAATAGGGCAGTTCAAATCCATTTGATTATTATTTCTATTTTTAAAATTTTGGCACATTTACTCAAATACTCCTTTATAATTTAGAACCTCGCATATGTAATTTACTATCAAACAAAATTTTTAAAATACATGTATTTTAGACATTTTCATAAATTTTTAAAATATAAATATTTTAGACATTTTCATGTTTATCCAAAATAAAATATTCTCCATAAACTGTATGATATGACTTCTTTAGCTGGACAACATAAAATATGAGATGTGCAGTTTCTTTTTAAGTTTCTGTTTTCACCAAGGGTATCTTTTGTCTGGGACGCACTCGTAGTGTCAATGTCTTAAGGTCTATGTTGTATTCATCTTGTTTGAGTAGTACAGTTACTTTAACCATAACCTTGTGGATGATCCTGTATTGACACCACCTATGTGGCGATTATATCCTTTTACAATGGATGAACTGTCATCAAAACGTTTCAGTTGCCCCAGAGGATTTGTACCTGCAAAGGACGATATCAAGTTGATATATCAGTGAAGATAAATCAACACCTTCTACCTTAGTTATTCAGACATAATATGAAATGAAGACCTAAGAGCAAGACTGAAAGTGTCCAAGACAGGATTGAGGAGGGACAACTCAGGTGGTTTGATCACTTAAATAGAATGTCCATAGAAAGAGTCACAAGTAGTATATGGGAAGCAAAAACACAAGGGGACAGACCAAAAGGATGGCCAACCACAGAGTGGAATACTGCGATGTCAAGGGAGAGGCGAAACTTTATTAGAGGAAAATAAGAAAATCATAAAAAAATACCTCTACACCCTATGGGTAGAAGAAGAATGATTATGATGATTTCTTCTAACTGTGCCTAATGAATACCCTCTTACTAAATGAATCATTAGTGGCAATGAAGTATAATAATTGCCATAACACATATCAGTAATTTCGATGGCGAGGCACGATACTAGCTAAACGTAATACTATACTTGCAGTTACAATTTCCTGTACATATTCAATCGTAGTGTCAAACTTTTTTTTCCTGTATACATATTAAATTTTTAGGTAAATCCAAACTTCTTCTTCCGTTTCCTATACGTTTCGGATGTTGGACACCATGTTGACAATCATGACTTTCTGGCCTGCTGCCCGGAACAACTGAGTAGTTGTTATTGAGTACCAGGTTCGAAGGTTTTTTAGCCACGAAATATGCCTTCTTCCCAAGCTGCGCTTTCCAGCAATTTTTCCCTGCAGTATAGATTGTAACAATTTATACCTCGGTTCATTTCTCATAATATGCCGCAGTACTACTCAAGCTTCCTTATCATCACTTTCTCTAGGACCTCTTTGTACTTATTCATTCTTTGAAGAATATTTTCATTGGTAATATGGTCCTTCCATGATCCTCTCAGCATTCTTCTATAAAGCCACATTTCAAGTGCTTCCAATTTTCTACTTGATGCCTCCGATAATGTCCAAGATTCCAGACTGTAGAAAAGTATAGAGAATATACAACAGTGCAGCAGTCTCATTTTGGTCGCAATACTTAAATCGTGTGATTTAAATATATTACTCATTGTTTTAAATGCAGATTGAGCTTTTTTATTTCTTGGGAATGGTCCCAACCGTCGTTAATGTTTGTACTCAAATACGTGTAAGATTCCACTCGCTCAACCATGCTCTCTTTTATATAAAGATTACAATCAGGTCGATATGTTTTGTTAATAATCATAAATATAGTTTTCTTAATGTAGGTGTTCAGCCCACATTTTTCACTGCATGCTGTAACTCTGCTCAGCAGGATTTGCAGGGCGTCCAGGCTATCAGTAAATATGAAGGAATCATCCGCATATCGTATATTATTTCTCCATCCAGCGATATGCTCAGTTAAATACCTTCCAAAGCTTTACTAAAGATGACTTGTGAGTATAGATTAAAGATAAGCGGTGACAATACACATCCCTGTCTCACACCTCTTAGAATGTTAACGCTTTCAGTATCTTCATCGTTTATTCTCACATCTGCAGTCTGGTTCCAGTATATATAATGATTCTAAAATCTCTATCATCAAGCCCTATGTCTCTTATAATGTCCATCATTTTTTGGTGTTGGACTCTATCGAACGCCTTCTGATAGTCGATAAAGCAAGCATAAACAGCACAGTTAATGCCTCTGCATCGCTGGAAGAGGACCTGCACACCAAACAGAGCTTCCCGTGTGCCAAATGCGTTCCTTAAACCAAACTGTGTGGTATCCATATTTTCTTTACATTTGTTAGATATTCTCTTATGGTATGTATGATTCTGAGGAATAATTTCACAGTGTGGCTCATTACGCATATAGTTCTATAATCATCACACAGTTTCGCACCAGGCTTTTTTGGTAAAGTTATAAATTCTGATTTGACCCATTCTCTAGGTGTTTCCGAAGTCATAAACACGGTTAAACACTGATGCAAGCCATCCTACATTCTCATCATTCATAAGTTTGAAAAATTCAGCACTTACATTGTCGGGATCACTAGCACTAGCCTCGTCTTACTCCACCAAAATGTTGGGCTCATTTCACAGTCAATTTGTGATAATTCTGGTTGGTTATCATGAAATAATTGTTCTATATGGTCTATTCAGGTATCTTTAAGTTCTTTCTTATCTATTATTATTTTTCCGTTCTTGTCTAATAGTTTACTCGCTATTCTTTTGTTTTTGTTTGTGACTTCTCATACTTTTCGGTGCACATTAGAGTTGTCATATTGATTGGAGGGTCTCTTTTTATCGCAATTATCTTTTGCCTCTTTTTTTTTGGCCTGTCTTATTCTTTGTGTAATTAGTTTATTAATACCTTTATATTTTGTTTTATCGGCCTTTGAAAACCTTTTTTCCATCAAGTTGAGAATTTCTTTAGATAGTTCTGTTTGATTTTTTTTATAATTGTATTTAGTTTCTCAATTTCTGGTTGTATGTTTTTATTCTTGTGGATCTCCTTTAGTTTATTAGTTAAAATTTCCTCCACTCTACCTTTCATCGGGTTCTTTCAGCTTTCTTAGATCATAATTTTTGGCTGGCTTCATTGTAATTTTCTTCAAATTAAGCCTGAAAACATTTACCAATGGGATACGGGTTTGCAGATCAGCACCGGGATATGTTTTACCAGAAGAAGTACAAGTATTTCTAAATCTTGAATTTACCAATTTAAAGCCTATCTGATTTCTTATGATGTTTTCCGGTGAACCTTGGGGTGAAATCCAAGACATTCCAGCCAAAATAAAAAAATTAAAGCCCCTCTATGGGGTTTCAAAGGCATAAATTGTTTCGTGAGATTTTATTTTTGTTGAACACATTTGCTCATCTATGGAGAAATGTTGTTCTAAGGGAACAGTGCTCAATTTTGTATTTAGATAGTCAACAAAAGGCCTTATTTTAAACAGACTGTCATAAAATTTATTTTTCGCTATAGTATTTTTTATTTTGATATACTCCAATTCTTTAGTCCCATATGATCAAGTGGTTTTCTGGTGTTTGTTGAACAGAGTAAATATTAGTTTTTTTGAAAATACTTTTTATACATTCATCTATGATAAAATAGTTAAAAAACTGATATGGAGTGTCCAATTTTAATGTCTCAATGGGCAAGTCAGTATTTAAATGGAAACCAAGTGTTTCTCTGTTGACTTCTGGAAACATCATCATTTTCCATTTCTTATGTTTTGTCGCTTGTTTCTTTTTAGTTGAAGATTTGGATGAAGATGGTACATTCAAGTGATCTGTATTTTTTACTACTTCTTCAATATTACCATCTTCTTAATCTTGTTCTTCAAGATCATCATCTTTCTCATCAACCTGAATTTCAGGATTTTCTTCTAGGTCATCAACATCAAACACTTCATCATCTTCACTATCTATTCCAATGAAGTTTTCCCAGAAATCTTCAAATTCTTTTAAATCATATGTTTGACATGGTAATGGTAAATTCTTGGTTGATATACAAAAGTGTTTAACAGAATAAAGGAAAACATACTGCCAAAATTTTAGACCAAACACAGGCCGCAAATTGCTTATGCAAGGTAGAAAGTGTGGCCACTAAATGTGGTAGATGCAGTTCCATTAAAACAAATATTCAAAATAATCAGAAAAAAGGACCAGCCTAAAATGTGCTTATTGTGGAACAAAAAATGAGATATAAATATCCAAATTGTAAGGGTTTTACTCGAATAAAATGTGGGCTGAAAAAAAAAACCACTGTTTCAAAAATTTTGATACCAAGTAATTACATTGTTTGAGTTAGCTTTGGCAACAAACTGTTTTATTTAATAAAACTATGTTTATTATTAATTGTGATTTTTTTCATAAAATATTGAATTAAAAAAGACATGCATTTAAGGGTTTAGCTATAATACCAAAGTTATCTTGTCTAGGGCACACTAATAGTGACAAAGTTTTTAGATCTGAGTTGGATTCATCTCGTTTAAGCAGTATAAATATAATCTTGATGATGATGAAAATTTGGATTCGCGGCACAAAAATGAGGAAAACTGTGCAGTTAAGATTTTCCTATATTTTATTTAACATTTACCAAAAACTGTAATAAACAAAAAACTATGGGTACATTTTTTGAAAAATCAATGATTCAATGCAGAAGGCAGATGGAATATTCAGAGTAAGGATGAATCATGGATTGGTTGTGCTGATTGGAGGTGCGGATATAGTAGGGTTTATCAAGGCAGGGAGAATAAGATGGCTGGGGCATGGGCATATCAGTAGAACACGAAACACTACAACAGTTACACAGTGGAAGACAGGAAGAAAAAAACCCAGAAGCAAATGAAGAAGAAGAAACATTCTATTGGGAGTTGTGTTTTAGCAGGGCTGGGGAATGACTTCAGAGTTCTGATGGGAAAAAAGCAAACAGGATGATATTTCTCATAAGGCAAGTATTCCAGAATCACTCAATCCACAAAGATTTATAAATAGTATATAAGACCAATTCTCGAATATGAATATAATATTGTGTTTGGATATTTGACTATATAAAGAACATCGATGTTCTTGAAAGAGTTAAAAGAAGAAATAAGAAAATGTTTCCACAATTAAGGAAAACTCGACGTATCTGTACAAGCTCAAACATTCTGGTCAAGAGAAAGAAGGCCGAGACTACTATTCTTCTCCACTTCACCTATTTCATCTAGGTCATGCTTATCATCTTAAAGGAAAATCAAAGTAACTTGAGAAGAAATAAACAAAGGCTACAGAGAGCAGAAACAAACCTTTTTATGTAGTGAATAACTAACATTGGGGAACACCAATACCGTATAAATTTGGGAAAGAAAAAACTTGGATAAATATGAGCAACACTACGTCGGCCTATTTCTCCTGCTAAGGCCAATCACCGATTTTAGGGACTACGCTATCACCCTAGAAATTTTGCCATATCCATTGTTCCAAATGGAATTGGGTTCTTTTACGTGCACGTGGTCTTTATTGCCTGCAATACACAGGACCCACAGTTTTATGTCCTTCCTGGAAAATGAGCACCACAAAGAAATAAGAAAATTTCTTTTCCCTATTCACAAAAAACCAGCTGCCTCTGGGTCTTGAACTTGAAACCTTACGCTTACTAGTCTGGTACATAGCAATTGAGCTAATGAAATGGCAAGTAGTGTGGTTGTGAAAAACTATGTGGTAAAATGCAAGAATTATCCGAAATTCTTATGCACGACCTTTAAATTGAACAAAAATATAATAATAGCTGATATTGCCTTCTTGTTCACTATACAATAATAATAAATGAGGTTTGTATTACTTAATTTTACATCGTTTTGTATAAGACCCTCTATTTTCAATTGGTATCTGGGATTTGACAAGTTATTCTAAAATTTTGTTTGTTCTCCAGTAGTTTGTTTTGACGTTTGCAAAGCAGTGATTTGTTTTGTTTTCCATGTGCTCCGGTTGGTTTTGTGCTATGTTGTCGTAGTTTCCACGAGCCTTTTGTTTTAGATTTTTAATCAGCATTTGCGTCTTAATTAAGCCCTGAAGATGAGGCAGATGCCTCGAAACATGTTGGCTATTGCTCAATAAAGCAACTTAATATATACTGGTGTTTCCTTGGAAAATTTTCTATATTATTTTTATATCTTTTAAAAACCAAATCTTGATTTATTTCGATTTTATAAGCTGAAGGAGTCAATAACATAAGACGTAATCAGATTGACTATTTTATGATAAATAATAGATATAAAAACGGTGTTAAATCAACAAAATCTTACCCCGACGCAGACAATGGTTCTGACCACAATCTAGTTGTAATTAAGGTCATAATCAAATTAAAAAATGATCAGAAGAAGAAACAACGTTCTTTACCTAATACAAGGCTCTTAAAAGGAAAAGATATTTACGATAACATCATGAAAAGCATGAAAAACGGTTTTGAAAAAATAGAACAAAACGTCGATTAAAAATGTTGAACGAAACCACTAACAGCAACCTCAAAGTAAGTGATGATCATAAAAGAAAGAAATGGATGACCCAAGAAATTCTAAGCATCATGGAAGTAAGGCGACAATTTTAAAATAGAGATAATACCAAATATAAAGAGAAAAACAACCTCATACAAAAAAAAATTATAAAATGTTAAACGAAGAATTTGCTTAAATTGAGGAATATAACAAAAAGTTCGACGTGTTTAATATGCATAAAAAGATAAAACATACCGGGGGCAAATACAGACGACAACAGCAGAGATCACTACTACTGGATAAATATATAAATGAACTATTTGGAGGTCAAAGCCCAATCCAGTGTATCCAACCACAAGATGATAGCACACAGTATTCTCAAGTCAGAAGTGATAAACGCCATAAAGCTAATGAAAAGTGGTAAAGCCCCGGGGCCTGATGAAGTCTTTAGCAAAATATTAAAACTTGCAGATGACAAGGGTGTAGATCTGCTAGTGAAACTATTTAATTGAAATATATGACACAGGGCAAATACCAGAAGCCTGGCTAGAATCGACCTTTATTTCACTTCCCTAAACAACAAATGCAAGAAAATGTAAGAATTATAGAACCATCAGTCTAATGAGTCACGTGTCGAAAATATTTTTAAAAATAATCCATAAAAGAATGTACAGAAAATGTGATGATAATATAAAACAGAGCCAATTTGGATTCACAAATGGTTTTGGTACACAAAAAATCATTATGCCGTATACAACTCCTTGACGAGAGATGTCGTGATATGAATGTGAACCTACATCTGTGTTTTGTGGACTACGAAAAAGCCTTTGACAGGGTTCAACATGATAAAATAATGAAAATCTTGATGTCAAAGAGGCTTGATTCGAAAGACATAAAAATTATTGGAAATCTATATTGGAACCAAAAGGCTGTCGTAAAAGTAGAAGGAAGAAATATTCGAAACACTGAAATTTGTCGTGGAGTCTGACAGGGTTGTATACTGTCACCGATTCTCGTTAACCTGTATTCATAATCAATCTTTGAGAATACATTGCACAATAGTGACAAAGGAATAACGATCAATGGACAATTACTGAGCAATATACAATATACAGACGACACTATTAATTGTAGACAACATACAAGATCTACAAATATTAATAAGTAAAGTCAATGAGAGCAGCAACTAACATAGACTAAATATTAACATAAATAAGACGAAAATATTAACATTCGTAAAACTCCAGTAGCACCAACATTGCTCAGCCGTTTCTAACAGTCTTTGTGTTTTAGATGTGTGCACTCTTATCTTAGCTGCATATGTCAATATTGGTCTTATCGTGGCTTTGAATATTCTTGAATTTGTTTCTACTTTTATGTGTTTGTTTCTCCATATTGTGTTGTTCAGGCATCCTGCAATCTTATTAGCCTTCTGTACTTGGTCCTTCACTTCTTTTTCAACATCTCCGTAACTTGATAATGTTGAACCTACGTAAATCATTTCCATAACTTGTTTTATACTTACACCATCATTTTCTAATTTACATCTTATAGGTTCCTTGTTAATTACTACTGTTAGTTTTTTGGTTGAGATGATCATACTGAATTTTGTTGCCGTTGTGTTAAATCTGTGGACTGATCTTTGTACGTTGTCTTCGTCTTGAACTATTAGCACTGCGTCGTCCGTATAACAGAGTACTTTCTCTTCTTTTGTCAACATTTTTTATTAATTCATGCATTATTAAATTCAATAGTAATAGCTTAAGGAGTCTCCCTGTCTAATCCCTGTTCCATTGCTTATTGGATCTTTTAGTCGTCCGTCTATTCTGGCTTCTATTATATTGTTCTTATAGATGTTTTCAATTGTTTTTATGATGTCTAACGGGGTTTTTTGTTATACAAGAGGTGGATTACATCTTTCAGTCTCACTCTGATGAATGCCTTTTTTAGGTTGACGAGACATAGGAAGGCTGGTTTGTTATATTCAATTGCATTTTCAGTAATTTGTCTTATTACGAATACTGCATCTGTGCATGAGTGCATGATCTTCCACTGCGAAATCCTTGTTGTTCGTCTGTAAATTTTGTTTTCTGGTTTATTTTTTCAGATAAGATTTTTATTGTTAGTTTGAAGGTGGTGTTCAAAAGATTTAATAATTTTCCAGCTGCTTCTATCACCCTTCTTGAACAGTAAGATTAGTATGCTTGTTTTTCATTATTTTGATGCTTGTGTTTTTGAGTTCTGTTGATTAATGTTGATTCGTTATTACTGTTCTGCCATACTTTAGGAGTTTGTTTGCTATTTCATCTCTCTTTTTTTTTGTTTCTTCAACCATTATATTAAATTCTCTCTCATTCATGTTAATTTTGCCTTTCATGGAAATTTAAAGAAATATTATTACTAATATAATTAATTTAATTTGAATGTCAATATGACGTGAAACTTCATAAACTTCAAATAAAAAACCAATTTGTAGCTAAATAAAAACAAAAAAGTGCTCTAATAAAAATTTTATATTGGCAAATAAGTTGAAAACTTATGCTTAGTATTTGAGGAAAATCAAATCTTTAAAACTAGTATCTACAAATAGAAATTAATACTGCAAATAAGTACCGAAATGGAATGTATTCTTACATAACAGACAAACGAAAAGAGGACTGCGATAGGCAGCTCTAAACAGACCTACACTACTAAATAGAGACAGACCGTTTAAAAAGATCTACCGATGTTACAAAACATTAACATTATGTACATTAAATATAATTAGTAAATGAAAATATATACTACAGTACATATTGACTATTTCATATTGCAAATATTTGTATATAAAATAATTGGCATAATAAATTATTGTTATATCTAAGCAACATATAGTAAATATTTATATTAAAATATAATGCACTTAAGTAAAATAAAATCATTTGAAACTTAACAGATACAATCAAATCACTGAGTAGCATCTTCATGTTGCGGAATAGGTAGCTCATTTTCCGGTCCATTCGCTGACTTTACCATTATCAAAGACTAGGTTTTGCCTGGGTAATGGGGTCAGACGACCTCGTTTTAAAATTCCCATATTTTCTCCTGGGTAATACTGAAAAAACAAAACAATATAAAAGATTTGAGCTGTAAAAACTATGATTAAAGTTAAAGATGAAAGAAATATATAAAAAATTTAATCGTAATAGCAACCGGTTTCGACCATTCAGGTCATACAATAATTATCTTGTCTATTTCATCATCGTTCGTAAGGGGCTTATTAGCACAGAATTACATGTTTTAGTATCGAAACAGCTAAAAAGCTAAATTACATCCGGAGCACTAAGGCAAATTCGTCCCAATATAGCATTCCCTATTTACGGTATGAGCAGTCTACACCTTTTAAAATGATTTTATAAATAAAATGCCACACTGTATATTTTGAATACTTTCGAATTTCAGAACATTCTAATTATATAAAACGCAGTTACCAACATTCTTTCACAGTCAACTGTGAAACTTATTGGAAAAATATTTAGCCGTGCCTGAATAAGAGAGAAAAATCTACAGTGCAAGGCTTGAATTCCTGTGTGCATCTTGGAAAGTAATGAATTTGTTGGTGTGACGATTATGAATAGATAAATTATTATTATAGGCAACCAGAAGTTTTTCTTCATGACCATCATAGAAATCTCCAAACAAAAGAAAAGTCCTCTGAAGAACCTAATAGGTATTGGGTTGAAGTGAAAGTACTGTCGTATTTTAAAGAAAACATTTGAATCAATTAAAAAAATATATATTTAATATTATTCAATAATATGATTTCCATTATTTGTATCAGCTTGTTTCAGATAACCTGTCAATTCCTCTTCTATAAAAGTTCTCGTCTTTGGAGAGAAAATAGTCGGCAACTGCTTTAGAAACACTTTCAAAAAAATTACATTTTGTTCACGTCAGATAATTTTGCAGAGACCTGACTAGGTAGTAATCTGCTGGTGCAATGTCAGGTGAATATGGTGGGTGACTAAGAACTTCCCATTCTAATGCACTAAGTTATTGTTGTGTCGCCACTGCGGTATGCGGTTTAGCATTATCATGGTGGAACACAATTCCTTTTCTGGACACTAATGCTGGCTTTCTTTTCTTGATAGCTACATGCAATTTATCGAGCTGGTTGCAGTACACATTCACATTGACAGTTTGTCCTTGTTTCAGTGTAATACACTGGACCTATCTATCTATCCCACCACAAACATAGCAGTACTTTTCTTTGATGAATATCTGGTTTTGCAAGAGTTTTTGACAATGTTTCAGGTTTTCTCTTAATATTCTCGCAAAGAACCCACTTTTCATCTCCAGTAATCAGCTTGTCCAAAAACGACTGCACATTGTGTTTAATGAGATGTGATGAGTATATTCTTACACGATCAGATAAATTCTTTTCGGTCACTTTGTATGGGACACAAATGCTTTGTTTTAAGACAAACCCAAGAGATTTAATGTGGTCTCCAGCAGTTGTATGATGGATGTAAAACTCTAGTTGTTAAATGTGGATAATGTTCCAACATGGACGGCAAAACATCGTTATCGATCTTGGATGGTCGTCCAGATCGGGTACCTTCTTTTAAGCCCAGATCTCCGGAACGAACTTTTGTAAACCACTATGAACATTTACAACATATCTTCCAAAACTGCACATAAGTTTTCACAAACAAATGATGCGTTGCCTCCTCTCTCGAACTCATACAACATACAATGTCGTAAATGCACTTTATTCACTGACATCTTCACTCTAAATATCATAAGTAACTGATGAATGGTACACAAAAATTCCATTTATATAGGTAAAAACCAATCCACATGACTCATTAGCACACGTGTTTTTTATTTACAAGCAAATTCACCTGTTTCTTTAAAATACGGCAGAACGTAAGAAAGCTGAAGAAGAAAATGAAAATGAAATAGTGGGAGACGATATCATAAAGGCACTGAGGAAACTAAAGTTAGGTAAGGCAGCAGGACATAACAGGATAAGCTTTCTAGGTGTATTAGGAATAAAGAATGGAAAGACTGGGAGGTTGCGATAGCAAGAAATGCTTTAATTACCAAGGTGTAACATTATTATGCAAAGTTAAAAAAATTTATGAGAGAATATTCAAAAGTAGGCTACGAAGGGAAGCTGAGTTGGAGTTTGAGGACGGGATGTGTGAATTTAGATCAAACCAGGAGGCTCATGATCTTGTTTCTGTTATGAAACACTTGACTGAAATATCATAAAATCATGGTACAGAGGCGTACCTATGTGTCTTAAATATGGAAAAGGCATTTGATCTGGTTAATAGAGGCTGTGAGATTTCCAGGAGAAGAGAAATGTAGATTCAAAACTGGTAGAGGCTATAAAATGATTTTATAGAAATACAAGAAATTATGTGAGGTTGGGAAAAGCAATTTCCAATGAATTTATAACAAATGTTGATCTACTGCTGTTTTTAATAAGGATGGATGATGTGATGAAGCAGGTAAAACAGAAAATATTTGTGATGGGCTATAGAAGATTGATTTCTGCAGAATACCTAATGCTGGCTACAAAGTCTGAAAGGGTGGACATCCATGAAATTAAATTGTTGGAAAGAGGAAAACAATGGCGATATCAAGGGATGTAAAACAAGTGAGAATAAACTTGGGGCTCAAGTGGATTCTTATAAGTATCTGGGAGTCAGTGATATTAGCAGGGAATGAAAAACAAGATCCAGAGTTGAGTGTTCAAATTGAGTCGGGGCTAAATGTTAAGTGTTTTAATCAGTATTTGCTCCTAGTGTGGCATATGGTAGTGAGACATGGGTGCTGAGCGACAGATATCTTAATAGATTGTAGGCTGTGGAGATGAGGTATTTGAGATGATTAGTTGGAGTGTCAAGGATAAATAGAATAAGAAATGAGGTGATTTCAGGAAGATTGTCAATTAAACCATTAGAGACAGTTTTTAAAAATATTAGTTACGGTTGAATGTGAAGAAGATGGTAGGACGATTGCCTAGGAGTGTACTGGGGTCAAAAGGAACAGGGCTCAAAGTTGGAGGATGACCCAGGGTCACTTGACTGTACAGTGTAGGAAAGACACTGGCAAGAAGAGGAATTCTAGAATAAGCGAAGAGGATGACATACGTCAGGGGAGAGAGAAGAGCTGTAAGAATTGACTATGGATAATTCGACACTAGAAATGGTATGGAAGGTTAAAGATAAAGAAAAAGATATTAAATAGAATAGCCAATTTTGTGAGCCTGTTAAACACAATTATGCAATATCAACTTTCCTTAGAAACTTTAACAAAAAAAAAAAAAATGGTTACATTGGCAATGTAAATTCATTTATTTTTATCAATATTGCTTATTTGTATTTCACGAGCTAATAAGATAGACCAACCGGAAAAAAACTTATTGCCATATTTCCCATTCAAAGGGAATGGTATAAGATTACTTAAGATTTGCAAATGGGACTGCATAGAAGTAACATGGCAAAAGTCAACTATAATGTCACCTTGAATCATATATTTTGGTGTCTCGGTTTTTTTTCATATTTCTATTCATTTTTGAGATATTTAATGTGGCCCATTA
The DNA here is from genome assembly GCA_033557685.1 of Sperchopsis tessellata. Taxonomy (NCBI): domain Eukaryota; kingdom Metazoa; phylum Arthropoda; class Insecta; order Coleoptera; family Hydrophilidae; genus Sperchopsis; species Sperchopsis tessellata. The sequence continues at coordinate 17,303 of JAWQRN010000433.1, forward strand.
TCAAATGATACAAAAATTCAAAAACTAGTATGTCTAAAAATGTACTTACTTGGCATTGAGATATAAATTCTAAGACAGTAGTTCCCAATTTTCGACTTGATTCTACCAGTTGATCTAAACTGAAAAGTAAACGAAATTTATTAATTCTTGTATATATATATGCGCTTACATTGAACATATCCAAACCAAATGGTGTTTCAATTATATAACTTTCCATTTCACATAAGATTTTGTATAACACAGCTTTTATCAACTGTACTAATGATAATTTCTTAAATTATATACAGGTATCCCTCATACAACACGGTACTTTTACAACACGATTTCGCTATAACATGATTTGAGAATTGCACCAAACTTTCTTGCATATGAATAATATATAACACGGTATTGTGAAGACTCAAAAGTTCGGGGAAGTCCCAAGTTCTGTTTACTGCTGAGAGGCCTAACGTGATATAGCAGTTTGTAATTCACTCGCCACTGAGCGCATTACATGTACGATGTTCTGTGTACGTTGTCGTTCATTGTTAATGTTAAAATTTTCTAGTATTATCAAACTTTTTTCATAATAATTTATTTGTTTTTAATTTAAACTTTAACCCTAAATTAATATGACTAATAAAAGTAAATCTGCACCTCACAAAAGAAAATTTATTTCTTTGGAATCGAAGATTCAAATATTGGATCGACTTAAACAAGGGGAAAAGATATCATTCGTTTCTAAAAGTTTGCTGTTAAATTAGGCAACTGTCCGGACCATCAAGAAAAATGAGTAGAAACTTAGGACTAGCGTTGGCTCAGGATCTTCAGCTCCAATAATTGAAAAAATATTAAACATCTGGATAGATGATAGTAACAATAAACGGATTCCATTAGACCATAATGTAATCAAACAAAAGGCTCTCAAAATTTATAACCATTTAAATAAAACTGGAGAATCTTCCGTTAACCCTGATTTTGTTGCCAATAATAGTTGGTTCGAACTTTTTAACCACCGATTCTCATAACATAACGTAGAAATTCCGGGGCAGAGTGCATCAGCTGGTACTGAAGCTGCAAGAAACTATCCAAAGGAACTAAGATAAATTACTGAAGAACGCGGATATTCATCCCATCAAATATTCAACGCCAATGAAACAGGTCTTTGGTGGAAAAAGACAGAACATATATTTAAAAAAAAATTGCAAAAGATCATGTAACGTTACTTATGTGCAGGAAAGTATCTGAGATAATATGATAAAACCCATGCTAGTTTACAGATCTGTTAATTCTAACATAATGAAACTAGTAGATAAATATTCGTTGCCAGTATTTTGGAAAGCAAATAAACAAGACTGCCAATTTATTTAAAGAATGGTTTACAGGTTTTTTTGTGCCAGCCGTGGAACACTATGTAAAGAGAGAAGAATCTAGATTTCAAAGTTTTATTACTATTGGATAACGCTCCAGGCCATCTTGTTCCCTCAATACAACTTCTTTGATCCAGCCATTGGTCCTAGGAATTATATTTACTTTTAAAACTATCTACATTGGAAAATCGTTACAATGGATTTTAGAAAAAATTGATTCCAAATCTATCAAAATTATAGCTTTATCGCTGACAGAAGTAAAGCCGTCAACACTAAATGCGTGTTGGAATATATGGCCAGAGGAAATATAGTTCATCCGGTAGAAGTCTGAGTAGGTGAGATAGTAAAACTTGCTAGATCAGTAGGAGATGAAGGTTTTGATGATACAAGTGCTGAAGACATACAAGAACTACTGTTAGAGGAAGAGGTCAATGAACACATTTAGAAAATTACATTACACACTATAGATATACAATATATATGTATAAAGGTAGCCCTCGGTTTTAAGTTGATTCACAATAACTCCACATACTTACGTGTGGGGATTCCCCGATTTGATTGGGTAAGTACCACAAAAACTGGACTGGTTAGTGCTCCAGTGATAACGTATTTACCGAGCTGCTACGACGTACATCTATTAAATCCAGTTTTACTATTGAATCCATTTATTTTTTTTATTTAATATTTTTACATACATATATATATATATATATATATATATATATATATATATATATATATATAAACTGTTAAAGTAAAAATACCCTGTCTGATAAAAGAAGTGCAGAAAAGTTATCTGAACATGGTGCTAAAAAAGCAAGCAGAACTATCACCATTGAAAAGAAGATGGAGGTGATTCGAAGAATGGAAAATAGACAAACACGTTCTAATGTCGTTAGAAGTATGAACTTACCTCCATCGACAGTTACTACCATTATGAAAAACGCAGATAGAATAAAGCAGTCTGCACAACAATTTATGACAGTAAATGCAAAACAAGTAAGATATAGCAAAAGCAAACTTTTTGAAAAAATAGAAAAATGATTATCATTATGGGTGTATGACTTAAATCAGAAAAACATTTCTCTCTCGAAGATCTTAAGACAAATGGACATAAAGAATTTTTGGGAAGCAAGTGTTGTTTATGAGATTTAAATCTCGAAGTATCGTAGTGTCAAATTATGTAGTGTGGCGGCCAGCACGGATGTTGTGAGAGTGACTGCTTTTCCTCAAGAGTTTCTAGACTATGTAGAACAAGGCAATTATCCACCTGATCTCATTTTTGAAGTTGATAAGATTGGGCTTCACTAGAAAAAATTTCCATCACAAACCTTTATTTCCTGCGAAGAATGTTCCGCACCAGTTTTTAAAGCTGCGAAAGATAGACTTACTCTTTTGTTAGGAGCAAATGTTTCCGGAACTTTGAAGCTTAAACCAATGTTGGTTTACCATTCACAGACACCACGTGCTTTAGAGGATCTAAACTGTTGCCAGTCTATTGGAAATGGAACAAAAAAGCTTGGGTCACACGAGAAGTTTTTATAGATTTGTACACAAATTTTATTTGTCCTACCGCTCTTGTTAAGAAAATGATTTACTAGTCAAGGCACTTCTTCACTTGGACAATGCTCCTGGATATCCTCAAAACCTTGCCGAAGTAAGAACATCACTGGATGTCAGGTTGTTTACAAGCCCCCAAATACAACATCCCTTTTGCAACCAGTGGATCAGGGGTTTATTGCAACCTTTAGAGCCTATTACCTCCATTTATGAAAGTGGTGAGAGTCTTCGACACTTCAAAGAAAACATTTTAACACTAGTGGCAGTCATTTGATACTTTGAATGGCATTAACAACATCAAGGCAGCTTGGAATGAAGTGCAGTAATGTGTTTAAAAGGAGTACGGTGCCCACTTCTGCCAGCATTTACGCACAAATTAGAGCATGAGGAGAATGTTATTGAAGACATTAGAAGGTTTGTGTGAAAGGTAGGATAGGAAGATGTTAAAGCTGAAGACGTAACAGAAGTTTTTGAGAGCCATAAACAGTCACTCTCCAATAAAGACTTAGAAAAATTAGCCAAAGATTTAAGTTGTCAACATTCAGAGGAGGAGAAAGAAAACGAAAACCCTCTAAGTATTATAAAAACGAGCGATCTAGAGCTTATTCTTTCAACCATAGAAACCTAGACTGATGAACTCTGTGAGATAGATCACGAGAGGGAACGAAGTGCGAACATAAAAAGGAGTGTTATCACATCCATTGGACCTTATCCTGAACTTCTTAAAGAAAGAAAAAGAAAATCTAGATAGTTAACACTAGATTCTTTTTTCAAGAAAGATACAAGAGTTCTGAAACCGGGAACTTCAACATAGAAAAAATACCTCTATGAAATTTCACATTTTTATAATAAAATTTTGTTTTTGTTATTGTTATTGAGAATTTTATTTTATTTTTATAATTACATATAAATTTAATATTTTAATTATATAGTATTTTGTAAACTTCAAATATAATATTGCTATACTTTCATATGCCTATTTATTGACGACGTGCATAATTGGGTTCATTTTACGCTGATTCAGTATAAGTCGGTTCTTTCAGGAACTGAAACTGGGCTTTGCTAAATTGTTTTCTGTTAGAGGTTGAATATTATTTAAAGAAAAAAAAATTTAGACTTCAAGGTGCTATTTCTATTAGATAATGCGCCAAGTCAACCACAAGATTTAAGTCGTCCCAACGTCCATATATATATATATATATATATATATATATATATCTTTAAAACTTACCAGATCAGAAAATCATTACAATGCAACAAAATAAAAAAAACAACTTACCTTAGTGGACCGGCCAGCCCACCGGAAATTATAGTATCACAGATTTTAGTATTGGCATCTACATCAAATAATGGAATTCCAAAATGACAATCCAACAACGTCCAAATCTAATATTCAATGTTAAAAAAAGAAAACAGTATTAGGGCTAACACAAACCAACAAATATTAGTTGAATTATTAAATCAAAAGATTTCTATTGCAAATGAACTCAAAAAATCTGAATGTCGTTTGCTATATGCAATCTATTATCTACTGTCAAACAAAAATAACTATCCTTAGTGATGTAAAACACAGTTGGCAAAGAGGGAACTTCTAAGAGTTAAACACACAAACAGACAGACAGACAAACTATTCTAAAATTCAAGTATCCAAGAATTCATGGCTGTTGAATGAATACATATTGGAAAACAATGAAAACAAAAACAAACGCGTATACTAATTTAGATTTACCTCTCCTTGTGTAGCTTCTTGCGTGATTTGGGCACTGTCTTCATCGGCTATTAAGTCTTGTTTATCAAGAGCCTCTTCACTTTGGTTTCTTGAAAACATACTGATATTTTCATCCATTGGGCTCATAAGAGTATCAATGGAAATGGTATTTTCCACTTTTATTTCCAATTTTTTATCTTGTAGCGTTAAATTTTCTATCTTCAAAACATCTTTTTCCAATTGGTCCAGTTCTTCTTTCAAAAGATCTGTGCAGACAACTCCTGTGAATCCATTGGCAGGTGATGAATTTTCACTGTTGGTCACGGGTGTCAGTGCAAAATGCGATTCAACCGGTGATTGCAACATTTTATCGTTTTCATCTAACATGACTTTCTCATCTATGATATCAACATCTTTGTCTTTTGGTGAAACGGTTACAAAACTGAAGTTTTCATTACTTATTGAAGTTGGTTCTTCTTTGATGGTGGGATGATTTTCGAGGTTGTTGTTATTGTTAGCTTGTTTTTGAAGTTTTGCAAGGCCTAAAACAAACAAATATTTAACACATTACGTACCAAGCTTGAGTTCTTAAAATTTCATGGTTCTTGTTTATTTGACAGTGAGAAGTCTCAAAGAGTATGTGGCAACAACCAACTGACTTTAAACAACACTAAAAAAAAACTTTGTTCTATTTAGAACTGTTAACTCCCAATTAAATAATCCTAAATAACAGTGAAGTTCAACTAACATCTACTAAGAGATTTTTGGCCATTACTACAGATTACAAATTTTAAGCAAATATTTGAATCGTGATGCAATCAAAACTATCTATCGTGCAATTTTATATCAGTAATAACATAACATTACATATCATAACTTTATGAATTCTGTAAGTATGCATAACATGAAGAATAGGCCTTAATACTTAAATAAATACAAATCATTAATAACAACATTCAGAAAAACTAAACAACATTGTTCATATAAAGAAAACACTAAATTTTCAAGAAATTGTTTCTAACAATGTGTTGCTTCCATGGAATTCTTCTAAATCATAGTAAGCTGCTCCCTGGAGGTGCATATTAACCCTGTTTATAAGTGCCTTAATGTTGACAAGTTTTCAACTATTGGATGAATTAAAACACTTTTATGTGTTTTTGAATAGTTCGAATGTGGTGGTAGAATAATATTGGAAACTTCCGAACTTGGCTTTTTAAAACTTTATTTATAAGATTTACAATACTTTACAGTGATATAGTTTTAAACTACAATTTTTACTAAGGTAGATAGCTAAGTTCAGGACTTGATTACCTCATGTTACAATGAATGTTAAAGACTATTGTCATGTTACAATGAACCAACCTTCAAGTAATGTACTCACACACTGATAAATGATGCAACAGACAGCTGTCTTTTGTAGTGTTTCAATATCTCTAGGAGTGTCTTGCTTATTCTGCATTACTGTAGCAGTTAGTTGTACAGTTGACCCCTTATAGAGTAATCATGTAACTGTTTGCGTAGCGAGAAGAATGCCTCACAGTTATTTGCGACAAATTATATGGCTTCTAGAATATATAATGAAGGGAGCGTATCTTAAATTCTTTAAAAACACCCCTACAACTGTTCCTCTTTCCGATATGGAAAACACTTCTCAGATATTTTTTCTTGAGAAAAAAAATTCTTCTGACATCTGCAGAGTTCCTCTAAAACAATATATCATGTCTGAGGCGGGAATTCACATAGGCATAGTATCTACACAAGCTTTCTTGAAGATTAACTTCTTTAGATATTACAAAAAGTGCATATGAGAAACTAGCTGTTCTCATTGCAATATAATCTACATGTGATTTCCAGTTGAGCTATACATCGAGTGATATTCCCAATAAAAGGTTAGAGGCACTAGGGGTAATAGAGTTTCATTATAATTTACTGTTAAGAGTTGTTGATTTCTCATGCTGAATTTTATTACTTTTGTCTTATCTACATTCATCTTTAAGTGGTTTGCATAAAACCAGTCTTCAAGCCAACCCGTTTTATAAACTCCCATGATGAGGTAGTAGTATCACCAGTGGTATTATTCTTCACTGTTACACTTTGGCGCCGACCAGTTACAAATGTCATGAATAGCTTCAAAGGAAGTTCTCGAAATCGAGAGTTGAAGTTTTTTCATAAGTATTTCATAGTTTAAGCTATCAAATGCCTTTGACAACCTATGAATAGACCAGCCACTTGTTCCGTTTTATTAAATCTAGTGAGAATTTGCTGTAGCACCTGGTATACTATGTGACACGTTAATCTTTCCTTTAAAAAGCCACTTTGCAATTCATTCATTATTTTATGTTTATTTATGACATCAGTCATTCAGTTTAAAATGAATTTTTCAATAATTTTTGAAACATTTGGTATTATTAAGCTGTCTTAGTTTGTTAGGGTATATTCCAGAATGAAAATTTGTATTGATTATGAAAGTTAAAGAATCCGCTGTAACTGCACTTAGAAATTTGTGTAAACTGATTGGAACTTCATCATGTCCAACAGATTTTGTGTTATTCAAACCATTTATTGTATTGAAAACAACATAGGGTATGTTGGAAATAGATAAAATGTATCATATAATAAAAAAATGTTATACTTGTCAGTTTCACAGGCATTTATTAAGAAATTATTAAATTTCACTAGGACATCTTTATCAGAATAACTTCCTTCTTTAAAAACATTTAGGTCCATTCTTCTGGGTGTAAAAGTTGTCGCTTTTTTACGGATGAATTGCCACATCGCTTTTGATTTATTAGATGCTTGTTGAATATATCGAGAGTTATATTCACATTTAGTTTTGTATGTCTCTTTAAAGGTTGGCACAATATGTCTTGTAAGTATATCTGTCCAGACTATTGTAAGTCATAAAAGAATTTCTTCATCTCACACTTTTATCTTAACTCGGGTGCCATCAATACGATTTGGACTAATTTTATGGGGACATACATGACATTAAATGAATCTTTGTTGTTCAAAAGAGAATGGTTAGGATTATGTTTCATTTACAAAACTGGGAGAGTTGCCGTGGAATTTTTAGGAGATATAAACTTCTAACTGTGACGAGAATGTATATACTAGAATGTCTAGAATTTTATCATTATAATATTCTGCTATCTGAGAGTGAAGAACGAGACATCAATTATACCTTACCCTATACATCAACTTGGGTGACAGCTAAAAACACTTAATATATGGGCACCAAAATTTTAAATTACCAGATGATGTTCGCAACTGAAGTGTTAAAACTATTCCGTATTCAAGAAGACAGAACATGATTTGCATTCAAAGATTGGATTGAACCTTATCACATATATCTATGTATAAGAGGGAATCGATATATAATTATCCTAGGCAGCTTTCCAAGCATATAAGAAAGTTTTGTTGCCATAGCAAACAACAATGCTGTGAGAAAATTTTAAAGGGAACATGTCGCCCAAAATTGAGTAAGTAAATAAAAAAAAAGTATTGTGCAATTATTAAGTGTATTTCAAAGAGTAAATGTGTCATTGATGAAGAAAAGAGATTCTGTCTACAGTTGAAAATATCGATGCAGTTCACAACAGCACAAATTAGGCTAAAACTACAGCCGAGACATTGAAGATTTCATATGAACTACATAGTTCACTTCGATTTTGATTTGAAAAAAATTTCTGCAAGCAAGAGTGGAAGTATTGTGTTCCATCTGTTCCCGTTTTGAAAACGATGCTGATTTCGTGAACTTTGTTGTTACTATGGACGAAACTTAAGTACAAATCTATGACCTAGAAACAAAACAGAAATCGTGAATATCATGTCCTTTTTTTTTAACTCCTAGTATTTATTGTAATCTGCCCGAAGGCAATAAACAAATGTTGTGGGTAATTAGTATAATGAGAGTTAGGAATCTACATTAAGAACCTAACATAAATATAGCAACATAAGAAGTGCAGTAACAATTTTAACTTAAGCCAGATCAATCTAATTGGCATTGTTCAAGTCCAGTCAGGAACCTTAAGTGATAGGTTTGACTACTGTTGTCTAGAAGATTTACTGCCAACGGGTTTGGGTGTACTTCGAGGCACGACAATTACTTAGAACTCGCGCACTCACTGTCCGCACGTTAAGATCATGGTGTTATGTGTCATTTGTCATAAACCAGGGAGCGTTTGCAATTGTTCTTAGTGTCAGTATAAAATCGTTGTATTATATCCACGTAAGAACACTCGCATTCAGTAAGTTCACACCGGTTTGAGAATTATTTTGTATACGGTAATTCTTTCTGGTACTTCACCTGAGAGTATCTGTCAGTCAGGTAAGATTTCAGTACTTGATACAAGGTGTGTGGTATAATGGTTTTTATGACCATGGTGCCTGATCCTATCAAAGGTCTGAGAAATGTCCAAGAAGGCGGCAGAGAAGTACTACCTATCCTCAAAGGTCCTGCCTATAATCCCCACCAGCCGGTGTATTTGTTCAGTGGTGGCATGTTGCTCTCAGAATCCAAACTGGTAGAAGCGGCTTTAGAATACTCAAGAACATCTTTTCAAAGAACTACGATAGTATCGGCAAGATGCTGATAGGGCAATATGATGACACTTCCTCGGCGGGCTTGCCTGCTTTTAATAATTTGGGGTACCTTCCATTGCGTCGGGAAGAAGCCCTTTCTCAGGATGATGGCATTGTATATGTGGGTGATATTGATCAGTGCCACATTCGGAAGTTCCTTCACTACCCTACTAGTGATAAGATCATATCCAGGCGTCTTTTTGGGTTTAGGTTTCTTGATATCATGCTCTTTATCTCACACATTTTAATTGCTTTTATAGGCAGTGACATCTGATGAGGTATTTCCAGGTAGGACAGTACTTCTTCGTCTTCCTCTGGGGTCGATTCTGATGGGTGGGGTTGGAATACTTTTACAAGATGTTCAGTAAAGGCTTTCGTCTTCCCCTTGTCGCCTCTAGCACAACTTCTGTCTGGTTTTCTGATAGGAGGAATGACTTCTGTAGACTGGTTCCCGAGTTTCTTCGTGGCTTTCCATAAGGAATACTCTGTGGCTTCGGTTGATGTTAGGTTACTTAGGTATTTGTGAATAGCATGATATTTTTCGTTTAGTAGTAACTGTTTCAATTTTCTTATGGTTGCTTTGAGTCTGGTCTTGTCTTCAGGTGCTCCTGGTATTCATCCAAGTTCGTCTGAGTTTTCTTTTTACAATGACTGCCTCTTTAATGATATAGTAGCAATCCTGGTGTTTACTGGTTGTTTGGGGCATCACCAGTGTCGACTTCCAGACCATTGCTTGTATAGTGCATATTAAGTTCTTGAGAGCTGAGTCAATCTCCTCCGCCGTCTTCAGTGATACATTTGTGGTCAGTTTCTCGTGGATTAGTTGTCTAAACACAATACAATCCTCCTATTAGTGAGGGTCACTGGTTTCTGTCTGTTGAACATTATAGAGCTCAGAGTTACCATGATCGAAGAATCATCAGAGTCATGTTGCAAAACAATGTCAGCAATTTGCCGACCTCGCAAAAAGCAGAATTAGCAAAGGCACTGTTGACCCACTTAACTGAGAGCACACATAACTGTTCAATTTGAATGGTAAACATTGTTATAATATTGAACTACCTACAAGAATAAGTTTATATCAATAAAGTAATTCAAATAGTATGTGAAAGTTAGGTTATGTTTTTAAATTTTCTTCATTTAACATCGTGAACAACAATCTGTGAATAAGCAATTATAGAGCAAAATATATCACCCAACTTGGTTTAGAATCTGCCGTTATACTAGGAGATTGCACTGATTTTTTATAATTTCAAAATATTACTTTGGTTTAGAGGACTCATTCTCAAATAAATAATATGATTAAATTTTGTCTAATTTAAAATTACCTGGATTAGAAGCACCTTTGTGAACCCGTCCTAGCCTTACTATTGGATCTCTATGTGGACAGCCAAAATCAGGAACTCCAATGTCTGCAAATGTTATGAAACCACAATTGTGCTCCAAATCAATCAAGCCAGTCAAATTTAGGACAGAAGGATGCATTGTCCAGTTACTGGTATTTAAAGATTCTCCTGAAATTAAAAAAATAAAACATAATCACATTGACTAAAGAACGCAGAAGTAATAAAGATTGATTGGGAAAAAATTACAGTAACTTACCTTTCATCGGAGTATCAGGACGGAATGGAAACGGAATGATATGTGTTTGGGCAGGCTGATGTACACCGTATGCTTGTATTAAAACAGGGGAATATTGAAGGGCCGCATTCACATGCAAAATATTCGCAACTGGTATCACCGCAGGTTCATGAAGCCACGCTGTGACCAGAAGTCTTGAGAATCCCAAGAACATTCGGGGCAATTGTTTCAAAGTTATTCCTGTAAAAAAAAACAATTTTTTCAAATAATTGAGCATGAAATAACACAAATTTTATAATAGTATTTTATAGAAACAATTGTTTATTATAGGATTATCATTTTCATTTAAATCTTTCTTGATGAGCCAAAATTAGTTATTATTGATAGTGCCATCTAAGTACATATCTTTGATTCGCCTCTGGTTTCTAGATTTTCATCAAAAAGTGTGCCTAATTTTCGGTGCGTCACATACTTCGAGCCATTTGCGATTCAGTTCTTTCTATTTCGAAACCAATTTTTACATATTCAATCTATCGCTAAAAATACAGTTAGCAAACAGGAGGATGGCTCAGATAATGGGAACACAGGCCACGAAAATATCTTATCATGCCACGTTCACAGTATCATGTCCTATGGCATTGAGGTCTAGGGATGGCAGTACTGGTTCATACAAAGTACTGGCATTGCAAAAGAAGGCAGTAATAGCAACAATGCAGCTCGAACAATTATTGAATATATATATTTCTAAGCAACATTTTACTAACCAAAATAAAGGGTAGATTACTATAACAGACATTCCAATAATATTAAGATACCTGTTATCACCAAAAACTTTCCTTCTGATTGTACACAGAAACGGTAGTTAAGCCCAGAAATGAAGGCTACTGTTAAAGACAATCTTCAACACGTCCCTTCGACAATAAACCATACTTACACAGTACACTACGAAAAATTTTCGACCAGGTACTCAAAGCCCAGGAAAGGCTGTTCTTGAATTTTATGGACTTCCAGTAGGCCTTTGATAAGGTTGATAGACATGGGATGTGGATCATTTTAGAGAGCTATGGAATACCTCATATATTTTTGAGAATGATAAAGATACTGTACGAGAACTACACAGTGAAGCTTCAACTTGGATGAAGAGTGCTGAGAAATATAAGTATAGATAGTGGTGTAAGCCAGGGTTGTACACTGTCGCCAATGCATTTCCTGGTGGTAGTGGATTGGGTTATGAGGAATGCTTCTGACAATCTTACTGGAATAACGTGGGATCCATTTCGACGATTGGATGACTTGGAGTTTGCAGATGATGTATGCCTTTTGACTGAAACAGAGCAACATATGCAATGGAAAACATATAGTTTAAAACGAAAGGCAGAGAAAGTTTGCCTGAGGATCAATACAAGAAAGAGACCGAGATAATGATGGTAAATGGAGAAAGAGAGAGTAGTAAAAGATGAAGAAGTTGACGAGGTGGATAGGTACGTATACATATATATATATATATCTTCTTCTTCTTCTTCCTGTGGTACTACAGTCCTTACTGGACCTTGACCTCCTTCAATTTGCGCCTCCAATCATCTCTCACCCTCGCCGCCACTCTCCAATTCCTACAGCCCATCAGTTTCTTAGC
>JAWQRN010000434.1:0-29712 GCA_033557685.1 Sperchopsis tessellata
ATTTTAACGTGTATTCTCCGCATATGTAGCAAAATACATCAGGATGATTTACACAACTTCTTCTACTTGAACTCATTATATTTCAACAATACAAGTACAAAAATCTACAACATAGTACGTTTTAGGTTAACTTTATAACAACTCTTTCCGAATCACAAATATCACGCGAGGCCAACTGTGATTTGCTCTGCACGGCGACAACTCAATCTAACCTTAACTCGATCGAAGTGTTGAAGGTCATTTCAGTTACAGTATGCTTACTCCATCTGGTGTATTTTCCTATAACTAACTGGCCGACAGACTGACAATAGAGCAAATATAGAGGAACCAATCTTTGTATATGTGATTTAGAACTGCACAAAATGGAGTTAGAACTGCACATTTCGTAGGCTAGTGTAATGAATGAAAGTACTTTGTAGGAAGCGGTAGAGTGTGAAAGGAGTTTATATATAATATTTAAAACATTAGCAACTAGAATTAAAGTTAATAGATTGCTAACCATGAAAACAACTTTAAGAATGTGATTAAAAATGAATTGTATACCCTTGAAATTAATTTTAGTAATAACATTCTGTTGCAATATCATGGCTGGTATTCAGAGTAATTCAGCTTTTGATGTACCAACTGTGTGTTTCTTATTCAGGTCATTCAACTGTCAAAAGCTGATCAATACAAGCATGATTTACATTATTATCTATAGAGAATACAAATACCTGCTCTAACCAAAAATTATCATAAACTAAAACGGCATCCATCAGGTAACACAGAACAAGCTAGCCCCTGTGAACCTAGTAGTTTAGCTAACTATGTTATATTCTTCTTCAATCGAAAATTGGTTACCATCATGACAATCCGGACTCTGTTTACTACTGTTCTAAATAGTTCTTTAGATTTACAATCGAACCGCTCTCCCAAGTTTCGCAACAACGAAATTCGTTGACGTCCTATGCTGCTTTTACCTTGGATTAATTATTAATCTTAGGAATTCATAACGCTGTCCTCGCATCATATAGACAAGATATTCCAATTTACGACTTTTTATTACGTTAACAAGTTTTCTTTGTGACTCCATGCTACGTAAAACCTCTACATTAGATCTTTTATACATCCATGATATTCTGATAACTCTTCTAAATAAACACATCTCAAATGCCTCCAGTAGTTTGATAGTATAAGCCGTGAATGCTGTGGCTTCTATTTCATACAGCAGTACAGAATTTATGTAACAATTTATCATTTCAATTTTTATTGCTTAGTTGACTGCAACAGAAGAAGTTTCTTATTTTGTAGAATATATTGCGACCAATTTCTATCTTGCAACATCATTTCATCCGTGCTGTCACTTTGCGAGTTAATGCAGGTATATGTATTTTTTTACTTTTTCTATTACCTTACTTTCTACGTTCTTCGTTATTTAGTTTTTTTTTGGAGAATTTTGTTTTCTTTAGGTTCATATTTAATCCGTACCGTCGGCTGAATTCCTTAAGCCTTTCTGCTATACTGTGGAGATTTTGGAGGTTGTCTGTTTTTAAGACTGTACCATCCGCATATCGGATGTTATTTATAAATCTACCGTTAACTCTGATACCAGCAGTTTTATTGTTTATCACTTCTTCGGTTATCATTTCCGAGTATAAGTTAAAGAATGTAGGGGACAATACGCATACCTGTCTTACACCTATCTTTATGTCAATATCTTGTGACTTCTGAACTTCTATATTTATGGCAGCATTTTGGTTATAATATACGTTTTCTACTATTTGGATATTTCGCTTGTCTAGCTGCTTATTTCTTAGGAATTTCATTAGGTGATCATGACGTACCTTGTCGAATGCTTTTTCATAATCAATGAAACAGGCGTACACGTCCTTGTTAACATCTAGACATCAGTGGGTGAGGACATTTATGCTAAAGAGTACCTCCCGGCATCCAAATCCGTTTCGGAAACCAAACTGACTGTCACTTCACTTCACTTCGCTTCACTGCTTCCAGTTTATGCTTGTGAATTATTTTTAGTAGTAACATTAATGTATGACACAACAGACTTATCGTACGGTCCTCTTCACATTGTTTGGTTCTAGCTCATTTAGGGATAGTTATAAAGGCTGAGCAAATCCAGTCTGTTGGTAGTATGTCTGTGTTGTATATGCTATTTAGGAATTCGGTGAGTATTATAATCTGGTGTTCTTCTAGTAGTTCTATTGGCACCTCATCTGAGTCAGGCACCTTTCCATTTCTCATGTTTTTAAGTGTGTACACGACCTCTATTTTGGTTATTGACGGGCCCAGGTGTTCGTTTGAGTTATGTGCTTGGTGTTGTATTCTGGGTTGCCTTTTATCGTCAAATATTTGCTTTATGTAAATGCTCCAGGTTTTAGATTTGTTTTCAGTATCGGTGATTATCCTTCTGGTCTTCTAGTGTATTATTTTGCGATTTTCTAGTTGCGCCAGTTATCTGCTTTATCCTCTTGTGGACATTAAAGGAATCGTATCTCTTATGAAGTTGTTCAATTTCTGTGCATTGCTCCTCTAACCATTCTTCCTTTGCCTTGTTCACCTCTCTCTTTATTATCCTCTGCATCTCTCTGTATTTGTTCTAATTTGTGGATTTAAACAGTCTTCGTTCATCCATCATTACTCGTTAACTTTCTGTGTTATGTTTTCGACAGTTTTCCACTTTTCGTTTGGGTTTTCCGTTTCTTCCTTCCTCTTTGCTGCTCCCTTCATCTCAGCATTTAGTTCCCTTATCATTGTTTTTCTTGTGTCTCTGTTCTTGAGTTGTGATACGTCTGGCTTTTTTGGGGTTTGGCTTTGTTTCAGTTTCTTAAATTTTATACTGAAGTCTAGCCATCACTGGGTTGTGATCGGAGCCTACATCTCCGCCGGGGAAATTTTTATAATATGTAATGAATGTAATACTTCTGTACCTCTTATATATCATTATATAGTCGATTTGATTTCTTACAATGTTGTCGGTATTATGTTGTAGCGATCTCAATGTGTAGAGTCTTCTAGCGGGTAGGTTGTGGAATTTGTTTGTTATTACTGATGTTCCTGTACAAATGGTAGGAGTATTTCCTGCAGTATGTTCATTTTGCCTGTTTGTGTATGTAGTTGTAGAATCTTTATTCGGTTAGAGTATGGTTACGATTATTCCAACCCCTACCACAATACGTTATTGCCCATTATGTTTATACTCAATATATCCATCTCTGCAACCAAATTATGTAGCTTGCCTAGTTGATATAGGCTGTGTACGTTCCAAGTGTATAATTTTTTGCCAGACGCAAATTATCCACGTAAAGCCTGGTTCCCACCGTATCGTTTTATTTTATATAGGAGAAGACAATTGATTAACCCAACTACCATGAATAGGGGTATCATTGACCGTCGGGGTGATATTGAACAAATAGTTAAAAAAATTGTTTTGCATTTCAAGGTTAAGAATCTTGTGTGAACAAAAAAAATGCTACACATGTGTAAAGCACCTATATATTCGGAACATAATACTATTTGCTAAGTAAACAGAATTTTATTTTTCAGAAAAAAAATCAAGGCTCAATTTATAAGCAAATTACGTAGCCTGCAAAATTTTACCTCCAAAAACTCAATAAAAGCAGGTTGATTTTTTTTGTAGCGGAATATTTTCTTTCATAGCCTGTACTCAGGTTACATTATTTATATTTATGATCTACTACTTTTTACGTAATATTTGAATAAATATGCAGATTTCTGTAATATTTGGGGTGACAAATTGACCGACTCGAACACAGGTTGCCCTCTACCATCTGTATCTGACAGTGTACGTTGATATTCTATTAATGTTATCTGTTTTACCCACAGCTTTAGTTGCTTTTTTTCGAACCAACGAAAATGTATTATAGTAAGTGTGTTAATCAGGTGTGAATTATTCTTCGCGTATTTAAGACAAATCGAAGTTGTAGAAACTATTCTGATGAAACAGTAAACCAGTGCCTGACAGAATATCTAGATGGAAAAATTTGTACAGAAGTGGCTGCAAAAAAGGACAAAATTGCAAAGGCTACTGTTGTGAATTTGTCAAATATATATATTATTTTCAATTTACCGCAACATAGACCCATCGGTTAAAGGAGTTAGTAACCTTCGCGTAGTTCTTTTTTTTTGTCTAACTCGTCAGGGCGGTCGGTTTCCTGTTTCTGTGATGCCAATAATCAAACAGTCAGTAGCAAACCAGCCATCTTGGATACCATCTCATTTTTTCGTATCGTATCGTTCAAATAACTAAAATCGAAGCAAATCCCAGAGTTTTTCGCACTATCGCTATAAATAAATAAAGTTAAGTAATCTGTAGTGATTAACTTTCGTTGCGCAAGCAAATAACTTTTTTGTGAGTCTTTATAGTATTTTTACATATCTCCTGTGTATCCTTCCTTTATTCTTATAGATGTAAGCTCACAGCAGATGTGTAGATATCGTTTATTTACACAAAAGGTAAGTAATTAACATTAATTCATTTGTACAGTCCATTTTATATCTTCAAATTCGCGCATCTCATCCCGCTTGTGTACGTAGCATAACTTCACGCTGTTTGACTTATTAACGAACATTTTGGCCCTTCGAGCCGGATATTTTAGACCATGTGTTAGTACTAGACCATGTGTTAGTACTAGACCACGTGTTTAAATCGGGTAAAATATTAAATTTCGTGGACCTTGTAAACTAAAGTTTCATAATTTGTTTGCATAAAAGTTCGTAATTTACTTGCATAAGATTAATCATTTTGTTTTTGTAGTTAACGTATTTAAATCTCAAAGTTTTCGCGCCGCCATTATGGCTTTATCAAACTGTTTACAAGAAGACCTAGCTGTCAATACAAACTCATTAGACTTGACCAAGAAATTAAAACAGCTTTGCTCATAGTTAATAACTCGGCAAGCAATAAAACATTTTCTGGAAACGACTTAACGGAGTTTCCTTCATTTAAAGCCCTTTTTTCGTCTCTAGTTAATGATATCGACCGAATCTGCGGTTTCTAAGTTTCATTACTTACTTAGCCTTTTATCTGAGCCTGCTTCTTGTTAATTCTCTCCCATTAAATGAATTGAATTATTCCGTCGGTTAGGATATATTACTCCAATGATACTACAATAAACGGACACTTGCAACAATGTATATTGATAATATCCTGACCCTAAATAACAAACGTCATCGTCGCTTCAGGCCCTATTAAGTTCGTTTAATGAGAACTATTGCGCCTTTTCCCTTCCAAATGAAGGTGTTTTTCTTTTTATAAACTTATTTCTTTGATTATTTGACAATGCTACTAGAATCCATTTTGAGGCAAAAACATCAACAAAACGTGACAAGCCTCTTTTATCGCAACTTCGGGAGTTTCTTAAAAGGCAATCCCAATAAGAGCGGAAAAGTTAAATTTAAAATAAAACACAGTTTTTTTTGAGAAATTTTGATTTATTCATAAAGTAGAGATGTGGGAATTATGTATGGGACAACACATCTGATAAATGCCCTCCTTGGCTTTGCTGGTACATTTGCTTTCTATTTACGAAATTTTTAATCACGGTTTGGCATAACTGCGGGTGGATTTCAGTGATACAGCTCCTAATCTCCTCCTTCAAGTCTTGAGTGGTCGTGGACTTTTGGCATAAACTTTTCACTTAAAAAAACCCCAGAGAAAGTCCAAACGCGCTAAATCGCACGATCTAGGAGGCTAATTCTGTTCGTTAAAACGGGAGATTACACGACCACGGAATGGTTCGTGCATTAATTCCATTGTCCATTGTTTCACGTGATGTCTGGCAAGTGGCACCGTTCTGTTGGAACCACATGTGTTCGAGATCCATGCCTTCCATTTGAGACACAAATACTAGGATACCATGGCCCGAAAGCGTTCGCCAATGACTGTTTGTGCATTCCCAGCAGCGTTATTGAAAACAATGGTCCAATGATGCCTCCAGCCCAAATTCCACTCCAAACAGTGACACGTTTGGTCTGACATCATCAATCGACCCAGTATCCTCGAATTTTTCGATTATTTTCTTCACAGTTGATGCACTTGGAACATTTTGATTACCAAAAAATGGACGCAATTCGTCGGCAGTCAAACTTTCACCATTTTTGAAGTAATCTTTAACAATTAGAATGCGTTGTTGTGTCGAATAGCGATCCATTTGTAATAATGGCGGACTGTCAACTGTCATAATGGTTCTACTTTCAAAGTACAACAATAAAAATGGCGCCAAATTTAAATTTGGTGGAAATAACTTCCTACCTTCGCTTTTGTATAATTCTTCGGTTATTCAGAATCAGGTTCAACCATTGCCCTCAAATAATGTCAATGAAATATCATTTCACACCTGTGTCATCGCAACTGTGTTATTAGGTACAGCTACATCATCATTACCGACGGTACCGATTATGTGCAATCCATGAGCACTACCAACAATTTTCGGGTCAGTCGGGTCACTTTAAGATACCTTTCGTGCATTTCGGGAATTAGATGAAACCCACTTTGCAAACTTCCGCTTACCCAGATGACGTCATGGCAGAGACTCATTTTACTCGATATAATCTTTTAGCGCCTCGTCTCGCAAAAATCCAAAATTAATTTCATGGCTTTCTATCGTTAGTTATAATTTATAGTTTAGATTTTCGTAGTTATAGTTACTATTTTATTTCCATGTTAGTTTTCATTTTTCTTTGCTTGTACATGATGAAACCTCTCTCCATGATGGGGAGTATGTAGTGAATCTGCCAAATATATTTTTTATTTACTGCACCATAGCGCCTTCCGTTAGGGGAGTTAATAACCTTTGCCAAATTTCTTTTTTGCCCGACTCGTCAAGGGGGCCGGTTTCAAAAAAGCAGGTACAATAATAAATAAAATACTTTGATGAAAGTGGTTAAAAATCGGTGGGCAGGATGAATATTACCAAACATTGTACAACACCAAAATAAACATAAATAAACAATCTAAGCGAACCATATACAGGAAAATTGAAAATGTCAATTCAGAAGACCAGACAAATATCAAGATATACAAAATTAGTAAAGCAATTACTACAATACAAAATAACAAAGCACCAGGAAACGACGACTTGCTTCTAGAAATGTTAAAAGAAGGAGAAGACATCCTGATGGGTAAACTACTTGTTCAATAAATACCCCAACACAGGGGAAATTCCCAACAACTGGAATGAAAGACAATACTACTCCACAAGGTGGGTGATAAACCAACGCTACAAAACTATAGACTCATCTCCCTTCCATCACTATTATACAAAATATTCATGAGGAGGATTTCACCCACTACCCTTTCTAAAACTTTGTTATTGAGTTGTTGTTTATGTTTCTTACGTTATTGTGTATTTCATACTCTTCCAATAATGGTCTGCTTGTATTTTGTGTTTACGATTTTTTTTCTGGTTCGCTATTTCTTTCAGTTCTTCTGAGAATCATGTCTCGATTGTTTCTTCAGCACTGTTATTTATGTATTTTTTATTTACTGCCATGCTTCTTCTATGTTGTCATCTTGTATTATTCTATTTCTTTCTATTTTTTCCATAGCCTTTCTTCGTAGAAGTATTGCCATGTGGGACGATTAAACTTTAAATTTGGCAATTAATTGCGGTCGTTGATTGGCTCGAAGTTTGCACATAACTAGACTGTGGTTTGTGGCTACATTCGCATAATTTAGAGATCTTATACTGAGAATTTGCTTTTCCTCTTGTATAACAAACATACATTTATACTGCCGTTTGTAGTTGAAAAAGGTGCTATTTATTCATACCTCGCTAAGGGGCAAGCTATATTAGAAGTTAATCGCTGCTGTTTATAGATTCCACAATGAACTCCGGTTACTTCTTTTCTCATTATTGAATTAATCCTGTATAATCATTTTTTCGTCGTGTAGTATGGCGTCTAGTAGGTTTTCCAGTTTGTTGAAAAATTGATCCTTTAGATTTAGATTTCGATTAGCATTTTAGAATTGTTGGTTGCAAATGTAACTGGTAATAGTCTTGCGTGCACATAGTTGATATCCCTATATTTTGTTCGAAATATTCATTTACGAGTAATGCGGCTCCTGCGTGGGCTCTATATTTATAATATTTACCACTGTACACATATAAGGGTGCAAGTTCAGCAAAGGAAGCACCAACTGTCTATAAATTATTTAATTTTAATTTTTTTCTACATTTTTCTAGGCATCATGTGTCATCCTCAAGACAAACTGGTAATAAAGACAATAAAACATAGGACAAATGCAAAATGTCTTTATTACTAGTTTGTCCTGAGGATGAGGCGTGGTGCCTCGAAACCGGTAGACGAAATTTATAATAAAATAATTTATGTTTCGTTATCTGGATTTTCACCCTTGTATGTGTAATATGGAACAACACTACTCCTCAACAACATATTAGTTTAACACGGTAGATAAACATGTAGTTTTAATATTTGGTTTCCGGCAGGGCCCATATGTCTATTTTGTGTCTAGTCAGTTCTAATTCGATTTTCTGGTCGTTGTTTCCGAGTCTGATTATGATAGATTACATTAAAGGTTTTTTTAAGCTTCATTATGTTTTTACTGCAAGTACGCTGCTAACCTAACATGAAACCCTCCTCCTTTATCCGGGCTTGGGACCGACAGTGCCTGTCGCTAACCTACTTACGGGGACATATACAGTTATAACGATCCAAAAATCGTGTCTTTAAACGATAGAACTATATGTGTAGAATATTTTCTCAAAGTTTTAAAGCAAAATTCGTAAAATTTCAAAAGTTACGGCTCATGAACGCTGTGTCTGAGCTCCCGGGTTTATTACCTGTCGAAACTTTAAACGCGTTCTTCTCAAAAGTGCATTTTCGAAATTGGCGTGCAGGATTACTCAAAAACTATTGAACCGATTGAGTTCTAACTTTGTAGCAACGTTGATAATATCATTACCTTCTAGTTGCCTGTTTAAATACAAATTTTGCAGAAATTTTGGGTGAAATTTTAAATTCGATTTTTCTTCATTTTAATTACCGTCAAGTAGAAGCTACACATGTTCTAATTGAATACATTTTTGAATTTTGCTGCAAATCAAAGTCTACGGGAGCTAGGACTGCACGCCGATTCGGAATTCCCGCCGTAACCTTGCCGTAACCTTGCTGTAACACTCTGCCACAGCTCCTCGATTTTGATAATAAATGAATTAAAACAAAATTGTTTTGTATACGTAAATATACTATTAAAGTATACCTACAGTTTGATAAGTGTATAATAAATATTTCTTAGTTAAAAAAATTGACTAATTTTTCCCGTCTAATTGTTCGAGGATTACCATTTAAGTGCTTACAAACGACCACTTGGTGGCGCTATTGAGATGTGTCATTACTAATTTCGTACAATTAGACTTTTGTTATTGTGAAAAGAGTGGAAGCTTATAAATTGACCGAGTAGTTTGAGTAGTTGAGTAGTTGAGAGAGTATAAAAAAAAACAATTTTGTGAAAAAATGGAAATTTCACGTGTCGGTTTTCGTTGGATGATTTTATACGATTTTAGTAAAGGCCTAACTCAACTACGATGCATACAATCGCTTCGTTCAACGTTTGGTAATGAAACAGCAACAGAAAAGGATATTTACAAATGGTTTGCAAAATTTCGTCGTGGTCGGGCGTCCGTCAATGATTTCGTGAAGGTCGACCAAAATCGGTTGTTATTCCAAAAAAACATTGATGATGTGCGCAACATGATTGAAGAAGATCGGCCTGTGACTTACAGTGAGATAGAGGCATACTTAGGTATATCGAAGACTGCAGTATATTCGATTTGGTATGAACATTTAGCTGTGAAAAAGATCTGTTCCCGATGGATTCCTCATAATTTGACCGAAGCTCAAAAAAGCTTCGTGTTAATTGGTGTAACGAAATGCTAAAAAAATTCGACCGAGGGACTGTAAAATCCGTATACAATATCTCAACAGGTGATGAAACTTGGATATATTCGTATGAACCGGAAATTAAGTAACAATCCACTGTTTGGCTGTTCCAAGATGAACCGAATCCCACAAA
Source organism: Sperchopsis tessellata (assembly GCA_033557685.1). NCBI lineage: Eukaryota > Metazoa > Arthropoda > Insecta > Coleoptera > Hydrophilidae > Sperchopsis > Sperchopsis tessellata. The sequence goes on from JAWQRN010000434.1 coordinate 10,055, forward strand.
AGTTGTTCGGTCACGAAGCACTTCCAAGAAAATGATCGCTTGTTTCTTCGGTTGTACTAGACATGTCGCAACCATTCCTTTAGAGAATCGAAGAACAATTAGAGTTCATTGCCGAAATCATAAAAAACAACCGAAAAAACGTCATACAATTCTTCAATATGACAACGCCAGCTCTCTAAAAATTGATTATTTGAAGGAGGACTATCTCATTGTCCGTATTTACCTGATTTGTTGCCTAACGACTTTTTATGTTCCAAAATGTCATACAAAAAAATGCGTGGACATCGATTTTCATAACCTCAAGAAACATGTTTTTGAAAAATCAGGTTAAGATATTATAACGAATCCACTGTTACAGACTTCGGACCTTTCAACTATAGACACTATTCACATCCAACTTTCTAGTTTCTAGTCTAAAACGCAACTGAGAATGTAAAATAAATGTTTAAATCTTAACTATTTATGAATATATTATAACTATGAATTTAAAGACAAAGAAGCGAATTTCTGGTTGTAGTTTGTTTGTATAAAGTCAGTCGTAAAGACAGTAAATGTGATATAATGTAACAGTTATTGGTATTCGAGAGTTTTAATGCTATGCTCTTGACTTTGCAATTGGATTAATTAATTCGAAAAATATGGACGTTTGGTAATTAAAGTCAGGCGTAACGACAATAAATGTGATATAATGTAACACTTTAGTTTAAATGCTATGCTATCAACTTTCGTATTAGTTTCATAATTTCGAAGTAATTTCCACAATTGTGTGTACAATTATTCCTTAATAATAACAGATGAATACGGCAAATTTACATTAAATATTAAAATCTTAAAAAAATTATTCAAAAAACGCAAGATTGGTGTTGGGTAGTCGGCGTGGACTACCTGAAATTGAACAATATCTTGATGTATACCATGGGGGTATTTATTTAAAATAAAATGTATTTAATTTGCACAGTTCACAAAATACACAAGACTAAACACTTCACAAATGACTTATTAAAACTTTTACGAAACTAAACTTAACTTATAAACAACTTTGGATATTTATATAAATTTACATTTCTGGCAAAATCTAATTCGTGATCAATGTAAAGTATTCTACAATTTTCTAGTTACTAACAAAAGATAATCGAATTAGTCAGGCGCATGGTGTTTTACGTCGATGTATTTGTATTTTGTAGTTTTGTACAACAATCGTTTTTAGGAGTTCTCAGATTCGTGCGATGTTACAATATAATTAAAAGGTACCTATAATCTGTTCTTCTTGCTAACATCATCCGTACACGACAAAAAAAAAACTAAAACAGATACGTAAGTGTTTCCATTGGAATTATTTGTTGTAATCTCATATTTACGATAATAATCTATTTTCATTAGCGGATTTAGACTCGTAATTTTCTTACCCGGTTTTTAGTCGGCTTTCAAAACTTTGGTTCCCGGTCGGTTTTCATAACCGGATTTCAAAACCGCGATTTCCGGTCGGTTTTAATAACCGAGGTTTTGGTCAGTTCTCACAACCGGGTTTTAAAACCGCGGTTTTTGGTCGGTTTTCATAACCGTGGTTTGCACAACCGGTAATCGGTCGGTTTTCATGACCGCGGTATTCGTAACCGGTTTCCGGGTTTCGACAAATTGAAAACCGCGGTTTTTAGTGGTAACAAAACCGGTTACCGGAATAACCGGTATTAGTCAACATCCCTAATAGAAGTCCACTTACTTATTGCTTACTAATCTGCTGTAACCAAAAATGTCCACATAATAAAATATGAACACATTAGTGCAGCTATTTATATAATAATTAATCATACCTAGATTAAAGTTTTACATTGAGAATATTTTTTTACCTGAAATATTGTTGCTAGCACTTGTGTTTAATGTAAATTCATTAAAATATCTTTTACATATCGCTTCTGATCGATTTTATCTGGACAGTAGTTGTCCCTGTTACATGTGTATAATGAATTAAATTTATATATACTGGGCAAACAAAAACATTTGAAATTATATAGATATAGCCGTCAAATCTAGTTTTACGAATCAATTTAAAATTTAATTTAAAATTTTTGGTACACAATATATTTTAAATATTTACCTTACATGCAGCATCCTTTGTTGTTAGAGTTATACTTTTTGTTAATATACCATTTTATTTTGAAATTTAGCTACCTAAAAAAATATATAAATTTTAAGTGTACGATATGTAATCTCTAAAAATTAAGTAGTCATCAATTATCTAACATTAATATAACCAATGATTAGGTAATATTTGCGGCCTTTATGTACTTTTAGACATAAATTTTAAATACATTAAACAATATGAATTTTCTTTCTGTATATTGGATTTGGAAAATGTCGACAGTTCGTCTAGTAGTTAAAGGGATATTTTTTAGGAGAGTGAAGTTACGTTCATGAAAGAGATTCATTTATTTTCGATTAAGGGCTCATTTCTACGATCAAAGTTTTGGAGCTGCAATGTGTCCCCCGTTGTCCCTTACTGTTTCTAATGGAGGTATTTGAACATTTGGCATTATCGTCCTCCGTTATAAAGCCCAAATACTGGTTCTGTTACGTAGAATACTAGAATGTTATTGATCGTTGGGACGAGATCATTCCAATATTTGTTTTACGATGGAAATAAAGTCGTCAAGCTCCATTTATTTCTTAGTTGTATTGTTGAAACGTAAATCCTATGCTTCACTACTTCATTCTATGCCCACCTTTATGAATACGCACCTGCATACATTGTCACATCATCACACATCAGCAAGCTTGCTTGTTATGATAGTCTACCTTCCCAGAAATTACGTACATGCACCGCTGCACTTTTATCCAATAGATATACTTTGTCAATCTGTTAAAAAAATATCCTCTTATCGTTGTCAAAATACTTTGACGTGAAAGCGACAATTTTTATTCCATTCGTCAATAATTCGACGGACAAAATTACCTTCAGTCTAGGAAAATTTGACATCAAAAAGGTAGTCTCACAATTCAAAAGAAAACGCAAGTTATCTCTTCATCAAAATATGTCATACCGTTGCAATACCAAAGGGTATATGAGGTCCCTTGATCCTATGATAAAGTCTAAATCGGAGAAAGCAAGGATACGATTGCTACTCGTCTAAACGACTCTGTATTCGTCTTGGTTATATTACTCAATAAGTCATGGCTGAACATCGTTATGATATAGGTCATATCATTATGTTCTAAGATACTAAAGTCTTGGCTCGAGGGCAATCATATTTTCCCAGAAAATTTAGAGAAGTCATTGAGGTTTATAATCGCGCAAACAATATTAATAGTGGCGATGTGAAAACCATCGTCACTATTAATATTCCCATAGCTTGGAGAGCCGCTACGGCAGGTTTCTGTTCTCCCACCCTCGATAATAGCCATCCGAATGGAACTGTGCCGACCTAGTGCCCAACCTTCTCTCCAGTTTGTCCCTATATAAGTTAATTAGCCGAGCCCAGACCAGAGTGTTTAGATAATTCGTTGAAATAACAATACTCGTATGAAAAATGTCTCTTGTAACAGTGAATATAACGTTGGAACATGTCCGAGGTCTACACGGTTTCCAGCTAGAAAGAATAATCACATAGATAATAGTCGTGGAATAATCGTTTGCAGTTAATTTTATTAAACAAATCGCATATTAACTATTATGTTTGAATGGTACAACATAATTGTAGTTCATGCTTTAATTGTCATACAAATAAAAATCACGCAATGAACTTTGAAAATTGCATTTCTAATTGAATTTTCTGTAGCATTTTTCAAATGTTAAACTCGGTTACCTATCTTGTAAAATGTCAATGCCATGATATAGCAAATGTGTTTCCGGGTGGAACCATGTACATGTATCATAGACAAGAACTTAGATTTCTATTACATTTCATCATCATTATCAGCTACGGTATCCGTCGGTTATAAGGCTCCCTTAGACTCTTCTTCTCTTCTCTATTTGCCAATTTTCTCATCTAGTCGTGTCCCGCATGCCTTTTTATATCATCAGTTCACGTGTTCTGCGACATTCCTTACGTCCTTTTGTGAGGTCGTGGTATCCACTCCATTAAACGGTGTGTCGATCTGTTTCCATCCAATCTGCATCTTTGGCCCATCATTTAAACTGGCATTTACGATATATTATACCATATATTTCGTCGACTGTTATATCTAGGGCTCGAAATCGGTTAAAACCGATTTTCATATTTATTTCTTAAAATCGAAACCGAGTTATCAAAACCAGTTTTAATGCGCTTTTTGTTTTCTATTGTTTAGTTTTAAATGCGTTTGCCTAAAGAGCTCAGTTTACACCTTAACTAATTTTTTAGTTTACACTATAAATGGAAATATAATGAAGAGAGTGATACATAAGAAGATAGTGAAATATGTGACGATAAAGACAAAGGAAATTAACTGGACATGATTTTTCAATCAATTTGGCGAATGAGCCAAAACACGAATTTTCAAAAAGTATAAATAAAATCGAAAAATTGTTAAACGTTTTCGAAAATCACCAACAAAAATGAAATATTGCAAGAGCAAGGTTCAATGGGAAACAATATAAGCTTATACTAGACTGTAGAACTAAATGAATTAGTACGTTTTACGTGTAAGAAACAAACAATATATAATTCGAAGAACAATAATTGCAATCAATAATTTTAAGGGTCAAAATGGAGTTTGTTTGTTCGTGTTATTTTGACACAGTTCAGAACAGTCTTGCAGACAATGAGGTTTTCTGTTTTATGGATATTCATAATAAAAAAAGGATGTTGTCCTTCCACAATTTGTAGAACCATAGCGACAAGTTTTTACCAGTCAGATAATTTCTAAGATTGATATTGTGCTTTGAGCGCAGGTGCTGTATTTATAGTGTCTAGAGCAAAACCGGCTATTATAATTATACAATTTGTGGAAGGATATCATCTTGTTTTTCTTTAACAATGAGGTAAATTATTGTTAGTGTTAAATTTTCATAGTCTAGCAAAGTCGAGATAGAAAAATTGTACAAGTGTTGTAGAGGAAAAGAAGCGCAAAGCTGAAAAATTTGCGACAAAAGCGAAAAACAACGAGTTTTTTTTAAATACTAATACAATTACTATAAACCAAATCAGCAGTACTGATTTAATGTTAAAACAGGAATTACACAACAAACACCACAAAAATTATTATTACTATAAAGTGTCGTTTCGATATGTCTATATGTCACACAGAAGAACAAGGTAAATAAATACAGGACAATTCACAATATCCCCCCCCACCACGCTTAACTATTTTATTATAGGAACTATAAAAAAAGTTAAATATAAAAGTTATAGGGTTTCATCTATATATTTTTTTTAATATTACTAAAAAACAATTATCTGCATAGGTTACGTCATATAAGATAAGAGGTGATTTTCTTAAAGGGAACACCTGTATATTTTTACATTTTCTTTTTAAAAAATATAAAAGCTTCAAGAAGAGCAATACCCAAATCGCCCAGCTCCCAATGAAAATACATGTATGAATACTTATAGGTATTGAGATTTGAGAGATAATAACAGTCTTAGAAGAAACAGACGACGTAGCACTAGAGTAAACGAGAATGAAGGTCTTGATATTTTGATTCGTTTCGAAGGTTCCTATGAAATAATTTACTCATACAAAGAAAAATACGTAGCACTATATTTTGCACCTGCATCAGGACTTAAAAACTATAAAAAAATTTCAAAATGGTCACCATTATTTAAAGCATAAAGTTCATATCTTCTTCTTAAATTATGTTATTGTTGCCCCAGTTTAATTCATACATTTCTCCCTTAATCTCTTTTTAATAGTTTCTCTGATTAAAATTACTATTAACTTCCAAAGGTGTTATATCGGGGTTGTTTGGTGGCCCTAGAATGGGTCCGCCATTACCAATGCAAACATCCACAACATTTTGTGGGGACGCTCCGTCCTGTTGCCAAATTATGTGCTAAAGCTCCTCAGTAGGTGATACTGGACGAGTTAACTATGAGAGGTGTTGCCCCATACTTGCTGAGGCTGGTAAGGAGTTACTTGAGTGGAAAAAGTATAATACTGGATGGTGGCACCAAAACGTAGGAATGACATATTACCGGAGGAATCCCACAGGGATCGGTGATCGGGCCGACATTATGGAACGTTCAATACGACAGAATACTACGGAAGCAACTTCAGAAAGGAGCGACGATGATTGCACTGGTGGTGGTGGCAAGAACGAAGACCGAGTTGACCGACAGAGCAAATGAGGCCCTAGAACAGATTAGGGGTTGGATGACTGAACAAGGACTCAGTAGCTGGTGTGATCATCGTCCAAAGAAAGAAATAAAGTACCTGGGAATTGTACTGGACCGGAGAAGAAGCTTTGTGGCGCATGTGGAACGGACGGTGACAGAGGTGGTGAAGACTATGGCGGCCTTGGCAAGACTGATGCCAAACATCGGAGGGCCGAAAAGCAGCAAAATAAAAGTGCTGGGAGGAGTTGCCAACTCACTAATGTTGTACGGAGCTGAGGTGTGGAAGGTGGCTATGAGCCAGGCGCTTGCAAGGCAGCCCAAAGGAAGATGGCGATACGTGTATGTTCGGTATATGGAACTGTAACCGGAGTGACCATAGGGGTAATAGCTGGAATATCACCTGTTAATTTATTGGCAATAGAAAGAAGCGAATGGCACTATGGAGGCGCAACTACAAATGATGCCAAGCAGGAACTGGTGAGAAGATGGCAGATTGAGTGTGAGTAGGCCACGGAGAGCGTGCAAGCACAGACGCAGGTATAAACGGGCCAAGGGTGTTTCAGAGAATACCTGTACAAGATAAAGAGAGAAAATGGGTGATTCAAGAAAACTGTCTTGACTCTGCGTCGAAACTCTAAACTAGTAGGAGCATCCCTGAAAGACCGAGGCAGTTTATTATAAAACTTAAGCCCCAAATAAATAGATGATCTTATATAGAACTCCGAACGTGGTATACCTAATTGAAAATGTTCACCAGATCTCGTGATATATCTCTGCACATCATTTGCAACTATAAATTTGTCCTTATGTTTGCGAATAAATGACACCAGAACAAACAGTCCACCACCCTCGGTATCCCGCGCTTGACAAACACAGGTCTACAGTGACTCCGGAGCTCGGCCGCCGACAAGGCTCTAACAGCTGAATAACCAGAATTGTATTCATGTTTTCGAGAGATGTGAATCCCCAGATGCGTAGTGCGTATCACCTTCTAGATTCGAAAAGTACAAAATAGTCCGTTCTATCAGACGCAGAATCGAGCTCCCTGAATACAGTCTTTATAGCAAAACAAGCAGAAGACAGGGCACTTGCAATATCCCGTACATGAGGGACCCACTTAACCCTATTATACATCAGTAATCCCAAGGACTGATGAGTGTATTATTTTCTAATGTTTGTGTGGTGAAGTTAAATTTACGTGGAAGTGCCAGACTAGCTTTGCAGAAAGTTTTTTTTTTGGGAAAAAGCACGAATTTTAAGAGAGAGAGAGATGAGAAACTGCATCTCAGAATTAGAAGCTTTGTATCAAGAATGAAGGCAACTAAAAAAACACGTTGGGAAATCATCGGAGGCTTAAGAAAATAAGAAAAAAGGAGCAGGTTTTGAATTGAAATCATATATCAATGTAGCAACAGCTGGAAAATGCACTGATAATATTGTGATAGAACATTCTCTCCCAGAGATATGGAAGTTGTATCACCAGAAGCAAAAGAGAAGAGAGGAAGCTTACTGCGGTCTTAGATAAATGTAAAATTAGTTACAGAGATGCAGTTCTTATTCTGATTGCTACTACCGAAGTATTAGGTGATAATTTTCTGAATTTTATCATCAACAGGTCATCCATTGGAACAGTATAAGAGCAGGCATCTTCTTTTGCTGCATACGGTCTCTTGAATGGTGATCAAAGCATTAGTTTTCGATACGGCAGAAATGTTTTAGAGGTGTGTGAGTTTTGATAGAATTTTTTTTAGAAGAAGATCTTTTGTATTTATATTGTAGACATCATATATATGAAATCATTCTTAGAAGCGTTTTCGAGGAAAAGATAGGTAAAACTACAACTTCAACTGTATAAATTTTTAAAATTTTTTGAAAAGTTTGGCCCGGAATCAATGTTCATAATTACCGATCTTTGAGGGAACAGCATCCTAGAGAGGATTATAGCGAATTTTTAGAATTAACAGCAATTTTCCTTGGAAAGGCACTACCTTGAGGAATATATTTCCGTATTTTGCGAGGTGAATAGAAAAAGCAATTTATTGGTTGAAAATCTTTCTGCTTCGTGGTGAATTTGTATTATCAATACAAAATGAGAATGCTATCTGTGGTATTTGTATTCTTCTCGTCGATGTATATGTCGAAGCATGGTTTTGCGCACCATCTGCTTCCAAAACACCGTATCTAGATCTTTCGAAACTTTTTGAATATTAAGCTCTGTTGCTTTACAAAAACTAAACAATCATTTATGGTATTTGAGCTCTTAAGTTGTCGCATTAGCTTTCCTTGAGTCAAGTTTGTCATTTGTATCGTAAAAAGAGGTCAGTGCTTTGAATTACGAAACAGAATCATCAAATGAAATTGAGAAGCGAATACAAGTAAACATCGATAAAGTCATAGAAATTATTATCAACGGATTTGAAATGCATCTGCCAGAAGTGGAGAAGTCCTTCTAAGTTCGATGTCAAATCCAATCCGCTAGATTCGATATTTTATTTAAGATATTACCAGAATTCAATGTTGGTAGTTTCAGAAGATACTTAGATACTTAGAGTTTTACGCCTAATAATCAATGGTGTTTTCTGGGCTTCGACCTGCAAATCATGGACTGGTGTATAAATCATAGCTCCCACATAAATTCGTAAAGCTTTACTTTGTATAACATCCAATCTTTTTAGATTAAAGTAGCTCGCAGAAGCATACAATATACATTTATATTCTAACACAGATCTTATATGGAGTCGACAGCGACAGCATAATAAAAACGATGAAGGATAAGAGGAAGAGAAGACAATAAGAGACACCCTCCTCTCTGAAGTAATGTCCAGCACTTCTTCGTACGTTAGATGAAGTTCGGAGTGTCAATGAGTATCCCCCCCCCTCACAAAAAAAGAAAAACACCTCAGTAGAAAATTGTTGATCCAAAAGCTGTCCTACCTGGACGAATCATTTCTTGATATTTTTTCCGAGTTAAGTTACAATAAAAAAATATAGGCTCTACAATTTTATTTTGGAGAAAACCACACCAAACTTTAATAGATTTTCTACCGGACTTTTTAATTGGAATGACTGTTCTTTTTCGTTGATTTTTGGTCTCCCATTAACGTCTATTTTTTTTGTTAAAAATCCCTGCTGTGGAATACGGTGATTCATCTGTCCATAGAATGTTCTTTTTCGTTTATGTTTGTTCTCCCACGTACTTCTATTTTTTTTTGTTGTGGAAAATCACGATTCATCGGATGTATTTGAATAAGTTAGTGTCTTCGTCCAGTCTTTGGAACATTTGCTGGCAAAGTTTCAATCTTTTCCGCTTTTGATCTTCTGTAAGCTCCTTAGCCGATTATAACTTGTAAGGCCTTTTTTCATATTTTTTAACGTTCTTTGAATTGTTGTATAACTTTTTTGAGTTTCACATGATGCAGCAAGTAAACTAATTTCAGCATTTTCTAAAACAAATTATATACTGCTATCAGAATATAGATTTTACTCAGAGAGGCTTTGCTTTCAAATAAATGTTTAAACTAGGGGTGCGGAAAAACTTTAAAATTAATTTTAGTTTTATTTTTAAATTGATAAAATTGTACTAACAAATGCCAAAATCAATAATGTTAATAAAGAAACAATGGTCACAGGTCATCAGCCAAAGCCTACTATACTTCCGTCAGTAACAAGCTTTAAAATAATGCATATTTAGAGCATTGTCAAGGCCCAATATGTCACAAATATTAACTTATCAACTCTGATATATTTGAAATCTGAAAAAATTATCAAAAGAAAATGTAAACATATACAGGATATTCTCTTTAAAAAAACACCTCTATTCTTATATCACGTGACATATGCAAGTAATCGTTTTTAAGTAGTATTTACAAAATACATAGATAAAACACTACAACTTTTGTATTTAAATTTTTATTGCTCTTCTAACAAAATAGTTAAGGGGGGGAGGTAAAATAGAGTGTATCTCCCTGTACAGTCCATTGAGTAAATTTATTTTTACAAATAATATACAAAAGTTACAGATCCATCAATAACAAATCTGCGATTGTATGGACAATGCTGATTGGATTAAACAAAATTCTGAATTTCGACAAAAGTTTAGTGAATCAAAAAAAAAAAAAACAATTAAACTGAGAACACATAAGAAGAAAATGGTTTGTATATTCACTATCCACCGTGAACGTCTTCTGTTTCCCATATAAAGTTTTCAGTCAGAGGGAGTCTTCATTTTGTAACTGATTCCTTTTTACGTTGTCCGTAATCAAACCGCGTGAAACGGTAAGCTATAAGTAATACACGAGGCTAAATTCATGCGCGAGTACGAAGATTCTAAGCCGACTGTGACATATGAAACGTTAAATGAAGTGAATTTACACCTACAGGCATAGAGGATGGTAAAACAAAAACTAAGATGTAAAAACAATGTATGGATGCTAAGCTTAATACAGCATGCCGACACAGAGGGTTTACTTGCTTGCACTACAAAAACGTTTCACGGCAGATCAGGAAGTAATATTTACTTGTAGCGATTGTTTGAGAAAATATATGTTTTACGCTGATTTCAGTTAAGTACACGAAATAATACATTACGATAATGATCTGCCCGATGCGAAGTCTGGTGCTCAACATGGTTGATTGGCTGCTACTTTTTGATTATTCGCATTACGGAAATAGGAACCCCACCACATCAAGGGTAACATGAACATAAAAGGAACTAAGCGAATGTAAGTTACTAAAACCTATAACATATAGAGCTATAGTGTGGTAAATTGGAAAAAAAATGCTTAACGTAAATATATATTAGACATTTCACAGCTTCAGAATATTAAATACCCCTAAATAAACGATTGATTAATCGTAATTTGGTTACCTTAGCTTTATTAACTTAGTGTCTCTATTAATATTCCTCCACCCACATATTTGTAAACACGCCATAAATTACTCTCAACAGTGCAAGTTAATTATTGTTATGTATGTTTGTGTGAAAATTGTGTCTCAATTAAGTTTAACGTGACAATATACATCTTGTCATGTAGATATTGCGGGGACTTTTGCCAATTCGTACTCAGTATAGGCCGTTATTATTTATATTACATTGTTCTGCATTTCTTGTCTGTAAGGAAATGCGGGGCACACTCTCAGGGAACATATTAGGTAGAAATTCCAAGACATCCAAATTCTAAACACGTGGCAGGTATCTTCTATTAACCTTGGAGGAAGGAAGGCAAGACTTACGCCAAGGGTTTTAGTAAACTGACAGTGATTCCGCTTTAATCCCAACACCTTTAGGCAATTAGCGTTATTGTTTGTATCTCTGTAATATGCAGCACATACGAATAATTATAGATGCGCATATGTGTAACTATGTAGGTGGCATCGTGTAACTTACAACGGCTTTAATACAGTACATTTAAGCTTATACAGTAACATGAGCAACTGTATCTAATCTAGATTTGCAATTTATTCCACCTATAACATCTAGAGATTCTCTCTTGTAGTACTAAAACTGATTAAACTGATACTGATGAAAATTTATTTTGAGCTGAAAAGGAAGTGCTGTAACTGACTTTAACGTGCTTTGGTTTGCAGAATATAGTTGCAGGTTAAAATTTTAGCCTCATCTTTTGTGTAGACTAAAACAATTACAGTAGCTGACACGTGCAAAACGAATTTGATAAACGAAATTTATTTAATAGAGTTAAATGAAATTGACACAAAAGGTGGCCACTACGGTGGCTCCGAGTAAACATTTGTTGGGGATATTTTTTCGCGCTACCCCCCAGTTTGGTTCCATTTTATGAAAAAATAATCTGTGTAAAATTTTAGCTCAATTGGATAAACGGAAAGGGTGTCCCTAGGACCTTGAAAATAGAAAAAAAATCATAAAATCACAGAAAAAAATCAATTTTAATTGTTAGCGAAATATTAATTATACGCAAAAAAGTATTATATAAACGTTGTAGATTTATTAAAATTGCATATATCATCTTTTTTCGTACTATTAATAATTTCAGAGAAAAAATAATGCTACAAATCAAGCTACTCCAACTCCAGAATAGTATAGTAAATTCAGTTCGCGTATTATAAAACTAAGGCGATTCCCTAGTTTTTGACCCCTCCCTTATTTCTCTTATTAGAAGGGTTATATAAATAGTTAAGTAAAAAAGTTGTAGGTGTCCACTATACGTATTTTAAATACTACTAAATAAAAGATTGCCTGCATATGTCATGTGATATAAGAAAACTGGTAATTTTTTTAAAGACAAGACCTATATATCTTTACATTTTATGATTTCAACTCTATAAGGCTATATGCTATATATTGTTACATATAGGGCATTAAAAATGCTCTAAATATGCGTTATTTTAAAGCTGGTTACTCATAGAAGTACAGTAGGCTTTGGCTGATGATCTAAGACAACATTGTTTCTTTATTACCATTGTTGTTGTTTGGTATTTGTTAGTATTATTTCATGAAAATAGTTTACATAGAAGCCAAATAGTTTGAAATATTTTCCCTTTATTAAAAAAAACAAAAATATAAAAACTGCAAGAAGAGAGTATATAGCATTATACCCAAATCGCTCAGCTTCCAGAGAAAACATATTAGGGAATACTTACAGATATTTGAAAAATACTAACAATCTTAAAAAAGATGTAGCACTATCTTGATATATTGATTAATTTTGAACGTAGTTATGATATAAATTACTCATACAAAGAATAAAACTGGCAGATGGATAATACCAAGTGCCCTAAACCCAAATACCAAACCAAACCAAAGAATAAAACTAAAATTACTTTTAAAGTTTTTCCGCTAGTTTAAACATTAATTTTAAAACAAAGCCTCTCTGAGAGAAATCTGTGTTCTGATAACCGTATGCGGATAGCCGTTTTGCCGGATGTTTGACCATGTAAATAATTTGATTTAGAAAATGCTGAAACTATATTACGCGTTTCATCACGTGAAAGTCAAAAATTTATTCAAGAATTCAAAAACCATTAAAAAAAAACATGAATATAGACCTTACAAATTATTACCGGTTCCGGAGTTTACAGAAGATCAAAAGCTCGCAGAAGCATACAATATACATTTATATTCTAACATAGATCTTATATATTGTGAGGTTTGTAGATATATTCGCTCCCCATCTAACCCTTTATATTACCTTCACTAAATGTAGAGATTTTTCGTATCTTGTCTCCTGCTCATTAATGTGAATTGTGCAGTTCAGTTTATAATCTATATCGAGGCCTAAGATATTTCGAATGCGCTGTTTATAATCCAATTCTCTAACCCAATTACGGCTTGAAACATTCTTTAATTTAAGTGATTTAAGTTTGTATCCATTGTACAATATCAAATATCATCAGCGTACTTTACGATATTGATATTTTCGCCGAGGGTACTCTGGAGGTCAGCTGTGTAAACATTAAAAATAATAGAGCTGCAAACGGAACCCTATAGCAAGCCCACGGACACTTTTCTTGGGCCCATTTTTAAATTTGTTTTGTTTCGAATATAACTCTTTATCTCATGCAATAAGTCAGTTATATTTCTAGCTGCCTGTCCAGAGACGCCCATATTGCACAATTTCATCTTCAATAAGTTTAGGTCTACACAACTGTACCCATTAACAAGATCTAACAAGAAATTGATCCTAAATATTTATTCTGGGTTAAACATATCTGAACATCGGTTATCAGGTCCGTCAGTGTATCAATGGTGTATCCCTTCCCTTTAGAAACTCATACTGTTTTTGAGGTAATACATTTTTAGGAAAAAGAACTTGAAAGATGCAAACTGTCAGTAACAGGCATTATTGAGACCCACCGGAAGGGAAAAGGACTTTAAAAAGTCAAACGGTAAAACAATTATCTTTTAAAGCAACGAGGACAACAACAGAATAGTGTAAGTTTTTAACTATTCCCAAATACGTATAAATATTTAATGGCCTATAACACGTCCAGTGATAGGATAGCCACTATTGAACTAAACTCCAGACCAGTTCCTCTAAACGTAATTCAAGTCTATGCACCAACAAGCGAATACAGCGAACAATAAATACAGGATTTCTAAGGAAAACTGGAAGGATTACTACTAAAAGTGCCAATGATAATCGAAGATTTTAAAGCGAAAGTAGGTGACACACATAGAGATGATCATATAAGAATAGTATCGAAAAAACTAACAATTGGTGATGAAAACAAATTCTGCGAAAAGTTCACGGCGAAAGTAGCCTTGGAACACGTCTCTTATAACGACACACCGGAAGAGATATGGCGGCACACAAGAAAGATCATCACAGAAACTTCCACGAATCAAAGGCCGGGTAATGCGATAGCACTGGATACAGATGAAACCTATAAACTCATAGAGGCGAGACTTAATCTAAAAAGCGAAGAAAACACGGAGAAAAAGCAAACAGATGAAATAAAAGGTGCCGACATATTTCATCTTAGCTGTCAAAAAAAATATGGTCAACATGATCGTGGCCGAAAGAGTGGACAAGTTCAATATTCCTCGCATTACTTACAAAGCTTCTAGAGAGAAATGTGACAATTACAGACTGATAGCCCTAATCTCGCATGCAAGTAATATTATCATCACGATCCTAAATGAGGGACTGAAACCCTTTTCTATAGTGGAAATCCCGCACATCAAGCAAACAGGTTTTGTGAAAGGACGTGATACACGAGATCAGTCACTGTACATATGTTTTATCGACTAGCGTAAAGCCTTCGATTGTATGAATTGGAATTTATTATTGTCCTTTTAACCGAAATGGGAGTACCAAGCCACTTAAATCTAATGATCTAAGAATTATACATCCACAGTGAAGCAGTTGTACAAGTAGCCAACTCCCTTTAAAACCCTTATTAAAAAAGGTGCCAGACAGGGATGTATCCTATCACTAATGATTTTCAATATATAAAGTGAATATATTCTGAGGAAACCCTTGGAAAGCTGAAATGGTAGCATCGCCGTGAGATGAGAATAAATCACCAATTTAAGATACGCGGATAACATGGTTTGTTCGCTAGTTCGACCGAAAGACTGCAACAACTAATAGGAAAACTCGAAGAAGAAAGCGCTAGCCTATATCTAGGAATGAATCACGACAAAACAAAGATAATAACTATAGACCACCTAAATAATAACAGACCAGCCATCACTCACAATGGATTATCACAGGTCGTTAATCAGCTTGTATACGTATACCTTGGAGCAGTAATTATCAACGAAAGCGGAAGCTCTGAAGAAGTGCGATGGCAAGGAGAATCATGCGGGAGTTGTAGAGAACATGGGTAGACAGCAACATTACACTAAACATGATTAAACAAATAGTAAAAACCCTGGCATTCCCCATCGTAAAGTATGCTACAGAAGCCTGGACCCTTAAAGTAACTCATAGGAAAAAAACTCGATGCCTGTAAAATTTGGTGCTGGAGGCGATTACTTCGAGTTCCCTGGACTGCCAGGCGAAATACAAGATCAGCAGCGACTTTCACAAATGATATACTCACGAATTCTAAGATACTTTGGGCACGTATTGAGGAGGAAAAACGACAACTTTGAGAGACTGATTATTCAGGGAAAAATAAAAGGTACAAGACCAAGAGGACGGTCTCCAAAAGTTGGTCAGATTAAATGAAGGTGCTAACGAATTCCCCAATAAATAAGACTACCAGGGATGCCAAATATAGATGCCGGTGGCGCGACATAGTTCGTAAAGCCACAGTTCCTACACACTGAAGCCAAATCACGACTCCTCTGCTAAGAGGATAACAAGACGAAGAGAGGGAGAGCATATAGCCACCGATGATGCACTCGTAAATCTTTGAAATGCAAGGGAGTAGTGATATTGGTCGATATTTGTCGTTTTTTGATTAAAGTTTATTCCTTAGATTTTAATTAATAACTCTATTGCAATAAATTTATTATGAGGCATTTTGATACGCCTTTGTAGGTGCCATTATAGCTGGAGTATTCAATGCATTATAAAAATTATCTTTTTACAAAGAAAGCAAAAATGTAACAAATTTTACAGATGTTATTTAGTTGGAAGCATACGCTGTAATAAATTACCTTCTTCAAGCAAGAAAAGATTTCTAGGAAAGTTTTAAGAGGGCAGATGTACATGTTCCCTTTTTAGGACACAGCACAAAAAAGATTGTTACCCACTCGTTTCTAGATGGAAATTTGTACTGTCCACGATAACTTAACGCCAGCTGTCTCCACGATATATTTTCAATCTCAATCGTAAATAGGTACACTGCTATACATATAATCGCGCTTTCCAGCGTTTAGTTAAAGTCTAATCCCTCTTTCCATAATGTCATCTGCAACAGGGAATTCAACATTAAAAGACCCTTCGTACTATTGCCCCCCCCCTTCAGTCAGTGGCTGCGTTTATCTGAATAATTTATTTTAAAATGTAAGGAACAGTTTTTCTTTAATTTTTTTTTATATTTTTAAAAAAATTGAATTGTTTTTCGATTTAGTTATAAAGTATTTTCAAAAACCGTTTCTATTAAAGTACTGGAAAGCCATGATTTCGTTCAGGAAAATATATTGATATAATAGCAGATTTAACTCCAAGTTGGATATCAATCTCCAGTCAAACGGTATATATTTTCCCAGCTAAAAGCCAATAAAGTTACATTGGGTAGTTAGGCACACAGAACTGTTAATTATGTCAATACCAAGTGCTATTGCATGCGCAAGCACTACATTTTACGGGGCAATTTTGTTCGTTTTTTGGTTGTTAATTAACACAGCAAATTTAATAAAGTTTCGTGAAATTGCACCAATTTCAAAAAACCAACACGTAAATTGCATTGCTGTGTAAATATAACATAACTTTTACATCAAATCGCTATCGGGTATAGGATACGTTCAGAAAATAATAAAAGCTTTGGAACTGTCACCGATTATTTGTTATTACACATGGTGTTTCTTTTATTGCTATACCCCTTGTAAAAAGATTATATTTTCCCGAAGTAAAATTGGTTTACATTTTCTAAAGCATTAAATGGTGTATCATAAATTTCTGTTCAGTTTTACCGGAAATGATAGCGACTTTTGTATTGTGATGAATTGCCCTGTATTTTATATTGCCATAAGAATAAATATGAATTTATAAAATCAAGTAGAACTTTATTCATATTAATAAAATACAGTTTTGATATGAAAAGTTAGCGTGTGTTGTGATTGGTGCATTCGGTTTTTGGAAGCGTGTCCTATTGCCGTCGTGCATTTTTACAGTTGCAACTAGGTTTACCAATGACTGGCTTCCACGTGCAAAGTAATCGCAAACCATCATCTCGGGTATTCAAACAAATCGGCCATTTTTCAATTTCTACAACTTCCAGTAATGTTCGGTGTTTTAAGTATATTACACTCGAAAGTGTTTTTCTGTCTTCTAATACTTGTAATCTCTTTCTTGCTAGTTCGTGTTCCTTCACACGGGATGAGATTCGTCGATTTGTTTGTCCGATGTAGGTCTTTTCACAATCGACACAGGGCACTTCGTAAACTCCTTGATCTTCTAGAGGGATTGTGTCCTTCGGGGTACTAAGAAGGTTTCCAATTTTTATATTTCTGCAGAATGTCGTTTTTAAGTTAAACCGCCGTAGAATGTTTGAAGCTCTGTCAGTAGTTCCTTTAATGTAAGGTAAGACAACTGCTGAGGAAGGTTTTTCTTCTTCTTCTCTCTCAACACGGCGATTTTTATTCATGGCTCACTGTATGGACATTTCTTTATAGTCGTTAAACAAAGATAGTAACTTTTAGTGTTTCCATTTCTTCGTTGCGATATTCTGCATCGGACACGGTTTTAGCACAAAATACTAAAGTATTCAGTACCGATTGTAGTTGAGCTGAATGGTGGTGCGATCTTGCATTTAAGTACCTGTTAGTGTGTGTTAGTTTTCTATACACTGTGTGGGCCCGAGTTCCTTTTTCTTGGTTAAGAGCACGTCCAGTTGATTGTTCTCTTCAATATCCATGGTGTATTTGATCTTCCTATGCTGCGAGTTAAGGTGTCTAAGAAAGCGGTGTACTTCTTCAATTCCGTGTGACCATATCACTAGTGTGTCGTCCACGTATTTAATCTAGAGTGATGGTTTTGAGGACGCAGTTTGTAGATCAGTTTCTTCAAAGGAGTTCATATTGTTTTGAATACCCGAGATGATGGTTTGCGTTTACCTTCCACGTGGAAACCAGTCATTGGTAAACCGAGTTGGAGTCGCAAAAATGTACGACGGCAATAGGACAAACCCCCAAAAACCGAATGCACCAATCACAACATACGCTTACGCCAAACTCACCAATAACCATTCATCTGTTGATCAGTGTAAGATGATGGCCGAAGGAAATCGACCGAAAGCTTATCAAAAAGCTCGTTCTTCTCAGAACGAAGGAGCACATACTTGGGATAAATCTCGAAAATCAATCGCTGCATAATATATATATATATATATATATATATATATATATACACACCATTATTGTGGAAGAAAAGACCTTTTCAAGGATTTTGGTGTATGATTTGCATCTGGAATATCTCTCTTGAGGCACCAACAATTGTCTGCTAGTATGTTCGTATCCCAGCGACCCTGGTACCTCTCTTCCATCACTCGAATGTTTTGATGAAAGCGCTTATCTTGCTACTCGCTGTAATCCCCGCAGTTTTCAGGAAAATAATCTAAATGCTAGCTGAGAAAATGTATCTTTATAGATATACGTGCATCAAGAACCTGGAAGCTCCGCAATAGTTCCTCAACAACATATTCATACTCTGAGCTCCTATGGTTGTCCAGAAAGTTCTTGATTATGGACTTCCATGCGAAGGCATTTTTCTCATCTTCTTCCATACTATTACCAAATTTATCTCCCTGATCTGGGGGCCGTCAAAAATACCTGCCATTAGTTTGGCCTCACTGACGCGTGGAAACTTCTGATTTAGGAAAGCAAAAGCTCTACTTTTTCTGGTTTCATAAACCCAAGTTTGATGCTGAGTATAATTTTCTGAGGACCCACGAGTGCTTGTGAGAGAACTTTTCGTGAACATGGTTTCAGGTCAGGTCTTGCTTTCCAGACAATGAGCAAGTACAATTTAAACAATGCTGAACAAACATACCGTTTTGTCTCTGCACATCTTCCAGTTGTGATATTTATAGTTCACAGTTCCACGTTATTATAACTGAAAGTCATCTGAATAGAATGACCCGCTGGAACAGAAGCGATCTTATTATCAAAGTTCCTGAAAAGGCCGTTCATTCCAGATTAACTGTATTTGTGTACTATATCATATATTTAATGTATATATGATGTGAATGTAAGTCTGCTTAGAGACAATACACATCGTAGATTTATAACCGTTATATATATATATATATATATAT